>PVKH010010115.1:0-18442 GCA_004027955.1 Chaetophractus vellerosus | reverse complement strand
CTCAGATAATTTTTTATACAAGAACTTTTCCAAGTTCTTTATGCCCCAAAAGTTGGAAGTGGAATAGGGAAAGACAAGAATTGTGACAATTTGCCTGATTTCTCAGATTGTACATATTGTCCTGCCTGCAATGCAGAAGACTTTGGCCTTTTCGGAAGGGATTATGATCATATTAATTGAATAATTTTTTAGGGTGGCTTTATTTGTGAGGTGGCCCAAGCGCATTGTCATGTATGAATTCATTCATTCATTCATTCATTCATTCACTCACTCACTCACTCATACCTTCGTCCACCTGTTCCACAAACTTTCACTGAGCACTTACTATGTGCAGGATGATGTGCTAGGCTAGGAGATGAGGATACTTTGGTGAATAGGACATAATAGGTGTCTTTGGGAGCACTCGGGGTGGAGACAGTAGCCATACTCCCCTCTTCTGAACCCAGCAGCACAGACTGTAGGGCACCCTTCAGAGACTGTTGCATGTAAATGGCCTCTAGTGGCTGTATTTCCTCATCTAGGAAACTATTTTGAGAAATGCAATGAAAGAGGGATCATTTATCCCCACTGTCTAAAAGGAGACAGTGGGGTTGGGCATTTATGATCCCAGATAACAGGTAAAAGGCAGAGGTGAGAATCTTCTTCTGCCTATGCCATCCTTTACTCCTGTCCTGCCCCCTCGCACACATTCTCTCTCTCTCTCCTTCCCTCCCCCCCCCCTTTCACCCCTCTTTCTGATTTTTGGGATAGGGAGTTGGTAGAATGGGAAGTGGGTGGTTACGGATACATAAGGTCTGGCTCAGAACGCTTGAAATGCAGATATCCTTTGGCAGGACTTTCTGTGACTCCATATATTATCTTCACAACTCACAGTTACATTGGTTTGTGCAGATGAAATTGATCAGCAGCAGGAAAAAAATAGCCGTTGCCTAGACAACTAGCTGATGACTCATCCTGGCTTTGAAGCAGCAAAAGCTGTGAGACTGCAGTAATTTTCCAGATGCTTAACCCGTCCTCCCTTTTCTCCCTCTCTTTTGTTTCCTACTCTCCATCTTTCATTTCTTTCTCCACGTCCACTTCCCTGAATCCCCCCAACACTTGAGGCTGAACTCTGCCAACCTCTTTTGGGGGCCCACCTGGGTCCTGAGTGCTCTGGAGCAGTTATTTCAGATTCTATCCAACCACTCCTTCTGGGCTTGATCTGTGGCTTCCCCCATCTCTAGCAGCAAGGAAATGGACAGGTTGTCAAAGCCTTGATGCCCAGAGCCCCCAAGATACTGCTTTCGACTTTGATGAAAAAACCTCAAGTGAGCTGAGCACCTTTTCTTCAATCTAATTGGAGTTCATACATTTATCTCAAAGGTCTGCAGAGCCATCCTTTGAGGAGCGGCAATGACCTCTTGGGCCGCCCCAAGTAAAATAGTAAAAATAATGTTTAAGGTGGCAGAGCTCTTATTTTGGCAGTCTCTCTCTCCCTCTGTTGGGTTTTTCCTTCCTCTTGTCTTGCCTTTCCCCACTAGTAATCTGGGGTCTGATTTCTTCTTAACTAACCATCATAATCCTCTCTAAAATGCAAAATTGTAGAAGCACAGAGTAGTCCTTTTCAAAAGGCATTTTCATTTTAAATAGAGGCAAAATACTTCAAGACCCCCCCCCCAAAGAATCTTTAATTTGCCTTTGAGATCTAGACTTGGTAGTGGGCTCTGCCTGGTAGGAGGTCTTCTCAAAGCACATCGTGTGTGTAGCCCTGATGCTGCTGTTGGGTCTGACTTTAAAAGCGTATTAATATTGGACAGAAGTCGGTGCCTCAAGTCTGTATCCTAACCCCATCCATCCATCCACACTCCATTCACACATATGTGTGCGTGTATGTGCACTCACACACCCAGGCACACACCCCTGCCTTGAGCAGCAGTAGCTGAAAGGGAAACAAGAGCAAACCCCCCATGACGGAGGTTGGCTTACTCACTTTTGTTTATTGTATGTGTTTTAAACATCTACTATGTGCATGGCATGGTCCTGGGCAGTGGGGCTGGGGAACTTACATACTCTCAGAATAGCTTCTAGCTGGAAAGAATAAAGTCATGCCCACACATACTCCTGGAGGAGTGAGTAATGCAGGCTGGGGAGAGGGTGCTGGGTACCAGTGCCTGGAGGAGTTGGCCCTTTGGGTTTCTTTACTGTCCTGCACCTTTTAAAGTAATTCAACTGGCTCAGGCCTATGAGATATTTCCCATTGGTGCTCCCCCTGTTCCACCACATTGTCACATCACCTTGGGTGACCATCCTATGAAGGGAGAAACTCACTCCCTTCAATCTGCCCTAAAAAAAACTCTGCTTCAGGTCTCAGGCACACATCTGTCCTGGCACCCGCATGGTCTGAGGGGAAGCTGCACGGAAGACCCTCCCAGTCTCTCTGAATATTGAAATACAGAGAAACCTGCAGTTTCTGAGGTGGAAGAGATCTTAGAGGGTGCATATGCCAACTGTCCACCTAGGGCAGGTACTGCTTCTAAAGCATCACCAATGGAAGCCACCTCACCGTGCCTGAATACCTTTTTCCCACGAGCAGCCCTTTGCATTTGTGTACACATTTTATTGTTCATTTATTTATTCATTTATGAGCAATTCTTTTATTCAACAAAGAGGAGATGAGTGTCCACGGTGCATTAGCATATGGAGATGCAATGGTGAGCAAAACAGTCCTTGCCAACATGGGGCTTATGGTCTGTATTAGTCAGCCAAACGGGTGCCTTTGCAAATATACCAACAATTGGTTGGTCTATATAAAGGGGTATTTACTTGGGGTAGAAGCTTACAGTTACCAGGCCACAAAGCATAAGTTTCTTCCCTCACCAAAGTCCACGTGTTGGAGCAAGACAGCTGCCGACATTTGCCAGGGTTCAGGCTTTTTGGGTTCCTCTCTTCTGGGGGCTGCAGCTATAGACTATGAGGGGAATGGCTCACTTGTCTTCTCCTGGGGTGTCCTCTCCAACATCAGAACTGCTTCTCAAATCTGCCCCCCTGTCTTTTGCCTTGCCTTTTATACTTGAGAACCCACCCACTGAAGGGCAGGGCTCAACACCCTACTGACTGGCCCAGTTAATGCCCTAATCATAACCTAATCATGCCCAGATTAACAGATCAGTTACAAGCATGATTCAATGTATGTTTTTGGAATTCATAATTACATAAAACTGTCAAGCCATTACATGGTCTATGGGGGAGGCAGAATTAACTGTACAATCAAACAGGACTATAATCAACAGTGGTGAAGAGTGCTATGAGGGCAGAGTGGAGGGAGCTATGGCACTTCCTCATAAGGTAGGGGACTCTGGTCCGGTGGGGATGGAGGCAGGCTCCAGGGAAGTCCATAGAAAGCTTCCTTGGGAAAGTGATGTGGGGCCCAAAGAGTGGAGTTAGCTGGGCTAAGGGACTGTTAAGGGGTGAGGGGAGAACATTCCTGGTGGAGGGAAGAGATGGGACCATAACAGGCTTGAGAATGGGAAAGGAGGGCAGTGTGGCTCGAGAATTGAGTGAGGGGGCAAGGCGCACAAGAAGCAGGGGGCAAGGCTGACATGCAGATCAGGCATGGCCTGGCAGGATATTATGTGGAGGTGCCAGTTGATTCACAGTACAGCTCGGGGGGTGAGCAATGATCCTGTCTCCCTCCTCCCTCCAGTTCCCCTCTTTTTTCTTCCTCTTTCTTTTTTGTGGGAGGACCTATAACTAATCTGGTCTTTCCCAGAAACCCCATATGCTGGGGAGAAAAATTTCAATTTCAAAGTTTAGATTGGAGTAAAAATAGAAATATTCCTTTTTGAGTAAACCTGCTCAGAGTCAGCTACCTTTGCCAGCAACTCTTCAAGATGGCTTCTAAGAGTATGGGGATGGGTTTGGCTTACTTGGTACTTGTAGCAGCAGTGACAAAAAAGACCTTTGAGCCCTGCAGTGACCCAGATTGTCCTCTGCTACTTTTGGCCTCTGCAGTTGTATCCCGTGTCTTCCTGGCCACTGCCTGCTCTCCCGATGTGGGTGGCTGCAGTTTACTGCTTGTGCTAGGTCTCTTTCTCTCTCCCTCAAATTGAGCAGAGTTCAGAAACCACCCCCTGGATGATCTGACCTCCCCTCTCAGCTCTTGCTGCATTTCTGCCATGTCCCCCAAATGGCCAGTGCCTGAGTGTCCACCTGAAGCTTGTGAAGCAGGGTTTTCTGATTCCTGTCCATACTGTACTTGGAAACTTGTGGAACCTGAGAAGTGCAGTCTGGATATCCTGTCTTCCACCATAGAGCTGCAAGGGGAAACTTCACTGTATTGTGATCATTCTGTGGTCTGGGCAGCCAGGCTTGATTCTTGATTAAGCCAAAAGAGAAGATAAAGTAATTTAGAAAATCTTCTCTTGCTTGTCTATTATATTGCTGCAAAATCTCATTTTGAGAGTCAAGATCTGCATATGATCTCTTTTTCCTCCTCATTGCATCCTTTCTTTACAATACTAATCTTTCCTGAGCAGATGGATGCCTCTAGCCAACCAGGGAGAAGTTTACCTCTTTAGGAAAGGAAAAGAGTAAATTGTGTGGGACTTTGTGTATGTTTCAAAATATGATTCCTGTTACTATGTTATTTTAAGGATTTTGGGATTTTTTCCCAAGATCTTTGGGAAGTCATTGAAGCATTTTTAGCAAGGGAGAGAGAGATTCAGATCTGCATTTTTACAAAGACCATGCTGACTGTTCTAAGGATGGGGCAGGCTACCTGCAGCCAGCTGGGTTAGCAGATACTGTGTGGTGGCAAGGGAGATAGATATAGACAGGCTTGATAGGTGTTTAGGAGATTGGGGGACAGGATATGAAGAGGGATCAGTTGTAGGGATGAAGGAAAGGTAAGTGTTAAGAAAGAGCCTCAGGGAGTGGATGTGCCTCAAGCAGTTGAGAACCAGCCTCCCACACGGGAGGTCCCGGGGTTCGGTTCCAGTGTCTCCTGAAAAAACAAAAACAAACAACAAGCAAAACACACGGAAAAATCAACTCAAGGAAGCCAATGTAGCTCGGTGGTTGAGTGCCAGCTTCCCACACATGAGATCCTGGGTTCAATCCCTCCTCCTGGTACCTCAAACAACAACAACAACAAACTCACAAAACCCTCAGCTACTACTGTTAAAAAAAGTACAATTATTAAAAAGTGCTGTGATCAATTGTAACAAATGTTCAACACCAATGCAAAGTGTTGGTGGTGGAGTGATGTATGAGAATCCTGTATTTTAAGCGTGATTGTTCTATAAATCCACAATTTCTCTAATAATTTTTTTTTAAAAGAAAGAGCCTAGGTTTTTGCTTTATGTGGTGGGAGAAATTCGGGGACTATATATTGAGAAGAGGACTAAGAGGAAACTCAGAGCGTGGTGACAGCTTGTAAGTCTAGGAGGACATATAGAGTTTGAATTTGCCTGAGAATTGCAAATGGAGAAGGCCAGTGAGTGGCTAGGTACCTGAGTCTGGGTATTTTAGAGGTGAGTCATTCCTGCTTGAGTGATCACTGGCTTGGTAAAAGCAGGGATCCCAGGGAGGGACCCTGGGGGGAGGAGAGAAGTGGGCCTGGGGTCCTTCCTTGAGAAATTCAGGCAATGACTGAAAGAAGAGAGACATGATAGTAGCTAAAAGGCATTTATATTAAGGGAGGGTTTTTCTTATTAAAGATGGGAGAGCTTTGGGCATGTGTGAGTGTATGATGGTGGGAGAGGGACAAAGTGACTGTAATGGTTTCAGAGTTTTATTTAATTATGAATTCCAAAAATATAAATTGGATTATTCTTGTAAACTAATCTGTTCATCTGGGCGTGATTAAGTTATGATAAGGGCATTAACTGGGCCACATCAGGAGGGTGTTGGGCCCCGCCCCTTGGTGGGTGTGGTCTCAAGTATAAAGGCTAGGCAGCAGATCTGAGTTGCAGAGATTTAGAGAAGCAGATTTGAGAAGCAGTTCTGATGTTGGAGTGAGCCGATCGCCGGATAGTCTACAGCTGGCCTTGTGGAGAGACACAAAGCGTAGAGAGCCTCATGGTCTATAGCTGAACTTGTGGAGGAAGCAGAAGCTAAGCCCGGAGAGAAACGCAGCCCCGGCAGGAGAGGAACCCAAAGGCCTGAGCCCTTGCAGACGTCGGCAGCCATATTGCTCCAACACGTGGACTTTGGTGAGGGAAGAACTTTATGCTTTGTGGCCTGGTAACTGTAAGCTTCTACCCAAATAAATACCCTTTATAAAGACCGACCAATCTTTGGTATATTTCAAAAGGCACACCGTTGGCTAACCGAAACAGTGACCCAGGTCTGAGGAGGAGGGAGAGGATAGATTTAGAGCACAGCTGTAGGGGTTAAGCCCAGAAAGATAAGAAGAACATTTTCCCTTATGATATAAAGGAGGAATGCAAAGCTGGGCATTGAGTAGATAAATTTGTAGTTGGAGATCCATGAAGTTCAGGGCTTCTCATCTGGATGGTCTCCATTTTCAATGTCACATAAGAGACATGGTCCTATTGAAAGAGGATAAGGGGAATTGGTAGGTCAGGGGACTATATTGGAGTAGAAAAGATATTGTTGCTGAGGAAATGGGAGACAAATGGGCTGGGACAAATGGGGTGGATGGCTATTTTATTGTGGCACCTGTAGCCTTAACTTTTTCCCCCTGGATGGTGTGTCTGACTCATTCCTCCAATCCCAGGTGCCCAGGGACTACTGGCCATCTCCATTGGCTTCTGTCCTCCCACTTGCAAAATAACTACCGTCCCGCTCTGAGAGAGGGACCCACCTCTGTGAGCTCTCAAATCAATAGATCACTCCTTAAAGGTCATCCATTTGTTATTCAAATAGAAATTTAAAAATAAAATAAACATTCCCCTCAATTTTCTGTAGCAGATTGGAGTCTTCCTCTTTGTCATTCTCACCAAACTAGGTGTGCTAAGGTATTCTTTGAATTGCACTTCTGCTAAGATTAAGAGACTGTATAAGGGGAGAATGAGGTTATAAGCATGAGAAGGCTGCAGAAATCTGGGAAATCCAAATAACATTTCCCAAATGATTTGCTAACATTAGAGGAAGAGGAGTTAATTGGATGAAAAGAAAAAATATTTGAAAAGCACAGAAATTTCAAAGCATCTAAAAGCAATTACTTTGTATTGGTCTGGGAGGAATTCATTAAAATGAAAAACTCCAGACTAAAAATGAAAATGGCTAATGCTAATAATGACAACATTTGTAGTAGGAAAGTACTGAAACAGAATGTATGAGTGCCCTCTACAACCATTTATGTCTTTGTGTATGTCTTTAGTGTTTGTTCAGAATACATTACCTTATTTCATGGAGTATATTAGGATGGTGTTAACTGGGCTATGATTTTGATTCTTATCTTGGAATTGTGATTAAAGTTCAAAGCTGAGTAGATGAGTCTATCCATAATACAGCATGGAGATACAAAAGGATGACAAACACTGGTGAGTGGGTGAGAGATATGTAGAATATAGTGAGAAAGTAGGACAGTCATTTAATTTGAGTCTTGAAAAGAGGGGAAGGAAATATTGCATGGGAAGTCATATTTGAAATGATAATGACTGAGAATTTCTAAAAATGGAGGCGAGTCATCAATCCATTAATTCAAGTACCTCAACAAATTCCAAACAGGATATATAAAAATAAATCCATGTGCAGACACATTGTAGTAAGAAAGACGAAGGAAATATTTTAGGTTATTTTGAACAAAGCAATAGCTAGGCCAACCGATAACTTCTAAAGAGCAACAATGGGAGCCCAAAAATAGAGGACTGATGCCTTCAAAATGCTGAAAGAAATTAACTATTAACTTAGATTTCCACATCCAGGGAGAACAAAGACATTATCAGACAAACCAAACTGACAGAATTTGCCACCAGAAGACCAGTAGTAAAGGAAATACTAAAGGGTAAACCTCAGGCAGAAGGAACCTGGTGCCAGAGGAAAGGCTGGAGATGAAGGAGGAATTTAAGATCAACGAAAACATTAATATGTGGGTAAATGGAGATGAACATTGATGTATAAAGTAATCCTTGTCATCATCACCATCATCACCATCATCAGGTCTTTGGAATTTAAAACTATATACAATATAAATATAGGACAGCGAGAGCATATTAACAAGGGTAGTGTTAGTATTGGGAATGGAACAAAAATGTTCTAAGGCCTGCATTGTCTAGGATAAGGGTAAGAGTATCATTAACATCAGACTTTGATAAGTCATGAATGTACTGTCATTTCAAGGGTAATCATTGAAGGAACTTAGAGACAACGTATAATTTGCAAGCTAGTAGAGGGGAAAAAACCCAAATGATTAAAAAAAACCAATCCAAATGGCAGTAAGGAAGAAGAGGAAAAAGCATATAGAGGGAAGGGATGTTGCTCAAGTGGTTGGCGGTTGAGTGTCTGCTTCCCACGTACAAGGTCCTGGGTTTCACCTGGTACTTCAAAACACAAAATAATACAGAATAGGCAGGACAAATAGCAAATATACAATAAATGACAAATTTAAATGACAATGTATCAGTACTCATGTTAAATCAAATGGAATAAATACTCTAATTAAAATTAACAGAATGTATTAAAACTAAGCAGTATGCTTTTTGCAAGAGACACAGGTAAAACACAGGGATTCGGAAAGATCAAAAGTAAAATGAGGGAACTGGCTGTAGCTCAATTGGTAGGGCTCCGGTTTACCACATGGGAGGCCCCAGGTTTGGTTCCCGGGGTCTCCTTGAGCAGGCAGACCGCCTCGAGAAGGCAAGCTGCCACGGGCAAGGCAAGACATGGGGGCAGGGCAAGCCGCCGTGCAGTGAGCTGACTCTGCAGGATGCCGCAGCAGGGGGAGACAAGCAGACACCGAAGAACGCAAAAATGAACACAGCCAGAACAAGCAGAAAGGGGGGGATATGTAATAATAATTTAAAAAATCTTTTTAAAAAAGTAAAATGATAGAAAAAGATATGCCTTGTAAAAGAAATCAAAACTGAAAGCTGAAGTAGCTATATTAATATGAGATAAAGTAGATTTTAAGACAAAAAGAGAAAGATTGTTAGAAATAAACATAGTCTCTAGATAATGATAAAAGGTTCATTTCACCAGGAATATAGAACACTTCTAAAGTTATATGCTTCAAATAACATGATCTAATAGATATGAAACAAAAATCATCAAAACTTCAGGAGGAGATAGGTAAATTCACAACCATAGTGGAAGATTTTACTATCCATCTTTCAGTAATTGATAGAGCAATCAGACAAGAGTCAGCAAGAATTTGAGTTAGACTACATATTAAATGAATCTGATTTAATGGTCATTTATAGAACATTTCTTACAAAGGCAGAATATAGTTATTTTCAAGCCCACTCGGAATATACATAAAAATCACCATTTACTGGGCCACAAAGGAAAACTAATACTATTTGAAGGGATTGTATTTAAATAGAATATGTTCTCTGACTGTGATAAAATTTTGCAACAAATCAATACCAAAAAAATAACTAGAATATCCCCATATATTTAGAAACTAAAAATACACATCTGAATTACTCATGAGAAAAACAGGAATTGGAATTTAGAAAATACAATGATAATAAAATATGACATGATTATTTATGGGATGCAACTCAAGCAGTATTTAGAGATTTATATTCCTAACTGCAAGAATTTCAGAAGTAAACAGCAAACTAACTCTTCCCCAATAGAAGAAAATAAATTATGAAGTAGTAAAAATATATCAATAGAAGGGATCAACAAAGCTAGAAACTGATCCTTTGAAAAGATTAATAAAATTGATACATCTTTGACAAGACTGATCAAGAAAAAGAGAGAGAAGGCACAAATAAGTCACATGAAGAATAAAAAAGATGACTCACTATAGATCCTACCGGCATTATAATGACAAGGATGTTATTAATAACTTTACGAGAATGAGTTTGAAAATTTAGGTGAAATGGACAAAGTTCCAACAAGAAATACAGGTAGTCAGGACAGGTGGCTCGACGATCATCAGGGACTTAGGCTCCTTCTATCATGATGCTTTATCATCCTTGGCAGGAGGTTTCTAAATTGTAGGGATGCCAGATGCCAAGATGGGATTAAATGTTCAATGATTTTATTAGGGGAAAGGCTGGTGAGGACTTCCATCACATCCACTGGACCCAAAGGAAATGTGTGCATCTCTCCAATTCCCCAGGGTTAGCCTCAAGTTTGAGGAGAGAAGGGAATGCGGAGGGAAAGTAGTTGGTAAAATGGAGGGAACTAGACCTTGGGGAATAATTCTAGAGGCAGAAATAAGACTCTGGGTATCAACTCATTACAATTCTAGCCCTGGTCTTGGCTCAGAGAAAGAATGAAGTCAGCAATGATGAATTTTTATTTTATGGTGGCTTAACCATTTCTGATTTTATAGTTGTTTATATATCAAAGAAAATTTCAAAAACAACACACGCATACCTAATCTCACCACCTTTACTGAAATCAGTTTCATTTAAACATTTTTCTTTGTAGCCTTTAGCTATAGGCGCACCACTTTTATTTAATTAGTAAAAGCCTTTACTGAACTCATATATAATGGATGTGGCTAGTTCCCACTGTGCACACACTGGCTTATAGTCACTGGCAAACCTGGTAGAAGTATATCAAACAGTAGCAAAAAAAAAGAAGAGGTCCAAATTAGGAAAAAAATCTTTATCAGTAAGAAATCAATTTTCAGCCATCCACTGGAAAAGAGAAGCCATAGTAAAATTAAAACTCTTCAGCAGAACCTTATTCCAAAAGACTTCTCTAATTTCCAGACAAGTGTTAAATACTCTCCGTGGAAGATGTGGGTTTGTTCTGAAATGCAGAATCACTTCAGAAAGTAGTGAAGCCCCAAGAAGGGAACCTTTGGTGGATGCACACCTCCTTCTCTTTAGAACTGTGCTTTGCTGATTCCCCCCGAAATCCTGGAATCCTCAGAAATCAAGTAGATGGTCTTCCCATGACACTGCAGCTGTTAGCATGTCAAAGGAAATAGGACCTCTTCACAGGCTGCTCCTCCATCGACAGATTTTGCCTGGCCTTCTGCTGCCCGGTGTAGTTTCTATTGCAAAGCTCTGCCAGAATGGTGTTGGATTTCATTCTTAACTCTGTTGGAGCTTCCTCAACGCCAGGAGCAGTGGACTGCGTGTTTCTTATCCTTAAAATTTGACAAATCATCAGGTCCCTTTGCTAGAAAACCCTTTTGTCAGGGTGCTGGGTGTATTATCTATGTCCTCTATGTATACCAGAATGAAGGGGCTCCCATACACATGCTGCTGTCATGGCGGGATTGTGGTGTCCTGGTGCTGCCAGTGGACTTCCTGTGTTAACATGTGTTAATCTGGGCCCTATGAGAAACAGATGCAACGATGAGATTAAATGTTCAATGATTCTCTTAGGAGAAGTGCTGGTGAAAGAAAATGGGGAGGAAGCCTAAAGATTGGGAGAGCTGTCATATTGAAATGCAAGTCTGACCCCGACTGAAGGAGAGAGGGAGGAAAAGCTGGGTGGAAGCATTGTAGACTGCTTTGCTGTCTAAGAAATGTCCAACAAGGAGTTTGAGAATCCTCAAGCCACAGTCAGCATCAAAAGAGTCTCCTGTCTCCCAGGAATAGATCTGCCTTAGTTTTCCTGCCACACTCAGTCACTGGCTGGGAGCAGCGTTGGGCAGTGTGGCCTCAGGCTAACATGACAATGGTTTTCAAAGCACAGATGCTGGGGTGGGTGGTTAATTATGCTCCCTGAGGTTGGATGTTGGCGAGGTACTTGCTCATGGCTGCCATATAATCTTCAAGGATGATCTTACCAAACCTAAAAGAGGTGTGAATATTTATGTGCTAATTGTGAAGTCTAATGAAAACCACAGGGGAAAAAGTTTAAACTATGTAGACCTGACCTCAAAGAAAGGAAGCAACTCCATAAATCTACTCATTGTATTTAATCCATATCAGTAAGACCATACAACATTCGTCCTTTTGTGTCTGACTTATTTCACTCGACATAATATCCTCAAATTTCCTCCATATTATCATATGCTTCCCTAGTTGATTCCTTCTTACAGCTGAGTAATATTCCATCATATGACTATACCACATCTTATTTATCCATTCATCAGTTGTTGGACACTTAGGCTGTTTCCATCTTTTAGCAACTGTGAATAATGCTGCTATGAACATAGGTGTGCAAATATCTGTTCATGTCCTTGCTTTCAGTTCTTCTGAATATATTCCTAGTAGCAGGACTGCTAGATTAAATGGCAGTTCTATATTTAGTTTCCTGAGGAACTGCCAGAATGTCTTCCACAGAGGTTGCACCATTTTACAGTCCCATCAGCCGTGAAAGCATGTTCCTATTTCTCTACATGCTCTCCAGCACTTGAAGTTTTCTGTTCTTTTAATAATGGCCGCTCTGTATGATGTGAGATTGTAGTTGTGATCTGCATTTCCCTAATAGCTAGTGATGCTGAACATCTTTTCACGTGTCTTTTGGCCATTTGTATTTCCACTTTGGAAACATGTCTGTTCAATTTTTGACCATTTTTTAAATGGGGTTGCTCATCATTTTGTCATTAAGTTGTGTGTTTTCTTTATATAACATAGAGATCAATCTTTTATCAGATATGTGATTTCCAAAGATTTTTTTCCCATTGAGTAAGTCTTGTGAAGAGGGTATTTAATTTTGAGGCAGTCCCATTTATCTATTTTTTTCTTTTGTTGCTTGTGTTTTGGGTGTAAGGTCTAAGAAACCACCACCAAACACAAGATCTTGAAGATGTTTCCCTACATTTTTCTCTAAGGGTTTTATGGTTCTAGTTTTTATATTTAGGTCCTCGATCCATTTTGAACTAATTTTTATAACAGGTGTGAGTTGGACTATGAAGTGTAGGGTGATTTTTGATGGAATGGGGGATGAAATGGGGAAGAAGATGCTGGATGCATGTAGAATGTTTAATAAGGTCAGATGTAAATGTGTGGTGATGGTTGGACTTGATGGTAACACATTACAGTGAATGAAACAAACATGGTTGATTTAGGAATGTGATTGTTGCTGAAAGAATTGTCTAGGAAGATTAATGTTAGTTGGAGGACAGCTGGAGGATACTATTGGGAATGTGTAACAATGATTTTGGAGGTAGATGAGGATTGTGGTTAATACTATAAATACAGGAATGATCTACTACAGGGTGTTAAGAATGTGGTGATGGGAAAATATAAGTAACGTAATTTATGGATTATAGTTAACAAGAACATTGTGATGTTTTTGTAGCAAAAGCAAAGTTGGTACTATATTAATTCCAAAGTGAAAAAAAAACAGAAAAAACACGGGGTTTGGTTTTGTGAGATATGAATAAGATCAAGAATTTTTTTCTCCTCCTCTTTTTTTTTCATTAATAAGGAGACCTTGACTATGCCATTTAACTAATCTGTGTTCATCTGCGTATCTTTCTGAACACTAGAGGAACAACTGAGTTAGAAGTTAGAATTAGATGCCTGAAAAATAACCTTTTAGGAGTAATTTTCCATAACTTTTTGAGCCGCCTTTTCCTGTTCTTCTATTTTTGTGAATTTGAAATAAAGTTGTTAATAAAAAAAAAGGAAGGAAGCAAAAGCAGCAAAAGGATGGAAGTGTTCCGGGCAAGGTGGATATTGAGTCTTTTATTTTGGCTATGACCTGTGCCCTCAGCACCATCATACTCTATATTCACCACCCTTCTTTTTTTCTATCCACCTCCTAAGATACTAACTAGCAATTCCAAATATGTTTTCTGTCATAAGTTATAATTATGCTGCCCCCAAAGTCTAGCTTGGGGGTGGGGTGGGATGAAAACAGAGTAAATCAAATATATGGGCTGCTGCTCAGTACTCACAAAGTGTTCCTTGATCCTTGAGTCAGTGATGGCCTGGGTTGGCATTTGTTGCACTGGAGGGGCCACTGGAAACTGAATCAAGAAAGCTGAGTCCTAGTCATTGTTTTGCCCCTTAGTTGCTGCATGATTCTGGGCAGTTCACTTCTTTCTCTGGAGCTTTATTTCATCAGCTGCAGAATGAGTGACCAGGTAACATAGTCTCCAATTTTCTTCAAAGGATTCCTATTCTATAATGCTCTATGTTTTAAAATGGCAGGTGTATATGGGAGAGACAGTGGGATGGAAATCAAATGTCCTCAAGTTTTCTAACGGTTTCTTTCTGTCTCTTGTTTCTACTTCAACCACTGCAATTTTATTTTATTTTCATCTTGAATAGTAATGGTTAATTTACATGTCTGCCTCTGGAACTAGACCGTGAGTTCCTGGAACACAGGGGCCATATCTCACTCATCTGTTCCCCACCCCCTGCCCCCATGCACCTTAACCAAAGCCAAGCTCACAGCTATTGAGTGATGGATATTGGTTGAATTGGCTTATGGAAACAGTGATTTGATGGCTGGATGTGGTTAGCCCTGGTGATGGCAATGTTGTATAATAAAGAAGGCATGGACTTGACAGGCCTGGGTTCAAATCCACTTGTGGGACCTTGGACAAATTTCTTAACTCTTTGACTCCCCATTTCCTGATTTTAAAATGGATATCGTTATTCCTGCTTGGCAAGGTGATTATGGAAATTATGTGATATAATCTGTTATGTGCCTCTCAGAACATCTGGCACATGACAGATGCTCATTTCAAGGCCTTGCCACTTTTCTCCCATGGCCACCATGCTAAAGGCTGGAAGAAGTGAAGGCTGGGCAGTTAACAATTCAATGGTTAATCCATTCCTAAATATATCAGGATATTTTGGTCTGCATTTTTAAGGAAATATCTTAATTTTCTGCTCCATTTTATCACTGACCTCAGACCTAAGTAGAATTTTAATTGGCAGTAGTGCCACCTGTCTCCTTCTGTGAAAGAGGCAATTTTCTAAAGAGCTTCCAATGTCTGTGTAGAAAGGTGCAATGCAGTTTTCCTGCAGCAGGCTCTCTTGCTGAGGAAGCCTCTCAGATACCTGGGAGCTGGCTTTGTGTGGTTGCTGTTCAGCATATTGGCTTAGAAGTATATTAATACTTGGCATCTGGAACATTATTGTCCAGATGGTTCTTTCAGTAAACTCCTGAAGAGCAAGTCAGGCACTTTTCTTGTTGGGCCTCTTTGGTATCATTTAGAAAAGGATCCTGTCAGTGGAATACCTGCTTCTCCATATGGTCTACATACATGGTCAATTTAGCCTATGTGGTCTGGGACAAGGTGTGGATTATTTATAGGTAACTAGCACGTTAATTGGCCCACTTCATTCTGTCTGCAGATGGAGAAGGGAAACAAGAAACAAGAAACAAGCCCTCTGAAGGAACATGCATTCAGATTTACTAACCTGGGACTTTCTGATTCAGTTTGCCCAATACCATTTGATATTAGGATTTAAATGGGCCAATGAAAAGAGATATAGGACAAATAATTTCTATCTCTAATCCTCAGGGAATGTCATACTAGTTGAGTTTTTATTTATTTTTATTGTAACTAAAAGTTTACTCTGGAAGGAATAAAATTACATTATAGGAAATTAAAAAAAATATTACCCTTTCCTGTTTTCTTTCATTTTTTCTTTTTTAATTAAAAGTTATAGCTCTATAGATTATTCAGAAAGTATGAAGTCCCCATATACCCCTGTAGCAGCTTGATATTATTTATGAATTCCAAAAATGATATTGATTATGTTTGTAAACTGGTCTGTTCCTCTGGGTGTGATCCCCTTTGAGTGCATTAGATTCAGCTGACATGTCTTGACTAAATTACCTGTTAAGATTAGGGCTTTCATTCGACCACATCAGTAAGAGTTGAGTCCCCATCCTCTTGGTAGGATGATATAAACAGACACTCACTCAAGAAGATACACAGAATATACACATGGGAAGAGAGAAGCTCCACAGATACCAGAGGAGAGAACTTTGTCAGCTTTGATTCTGTGGCCCTGGGAAGAAAGATGAGCCATTTGCCTGATAGTTTACAGCTGACCTTGTGAAGAGACCAGAGCAGCTGGGCTCAGAAATTCTTCCTACAGCTGAGATAGGAAGAAGCTGGGCCTATGGACCGTTAAGAGGAAGAGGGAAGGAGAGACCAGGCAGAGATCGCCTGCCATCTTGCTTTAACACATGGCAACAGACTTTGGTGAGAAAGTAACCTTGAATGGGAATCTTTAGGGCCTTGTAACTGCAAACTTTTACCCCAAATAAATACCCTTTATAAAAGCCAACAGATTTTTTGTACTTTGTATCAGCACCCCTTTGGCTGACTAATACAACCCCCGTCTCACAAACAGTTTTCCCTATTATTAACATTTTGCATTAGTTTGGTACTCTTGTTACAAGTGATGAAACATATTATTACAATTATCCTATTAACTTTAGCCCACTGTTTACCTCAGGGTTCACTCTTTGTGTTGTATAGTTCTATGTTTTTTTTGGTGGTAACTCATATACAGTCTAAAATTTCCTTTTATATTCCTTTTAAATTATTCAATTCAGTGGTGTTGATTACATTCACAAAGTCGTGCTTCCATCACCATCATCCATTGTCAAAACTTCAGTTAAGGGCTGTTAATTAGATTGCTGGACCCAGCGTGGGTCTTAATACTTTACTGGAGTCCTACATACACTGAGAAGAGGGGAGCAGGTGAGCTGCCATTTTACCCTGCTGTGTGAGAGAGGACTCCAGGATTGCCTGTAGCCACAGAAGAAACCCTGAAAGATTGAGAAAGAGGCCGGAGACTGGAATCAGTGCAGCAGCCCAAAGCTGAAGCAACAAATACTGGAGGATAGGGGAGAGATGGACCATGTGCCTGATCTCCCACAGTTAAGTACAGGGAGAAAGCAACTGGGAGGAGAAGGCAGAGCCTGGGCTGCCATTTTGCCTTTCCATATGGAAGGAGTCTAACATTGCCAGCAGCTGGCCTTTGGTGAGATAGTATCTCTGATAATGTCTTGATTTGGACATTTTCACAGCCTCAGAACTGTAAGCTTTTACTGTAAGCCAACTGTAAGCCAACCCGTTTCTGGTATTTTGCTTGGGCAGCATTTAGCAAATTAAAATACCAGGTCATATGGTAATTCTATACTTAACTTTCTGAGGAAGTGCCAAACTGTGTTCCATAGTGGTGGCACCATTTCACATTCCACCAACAATGTACAAGTGTTCTTATTTATTGCATCCTCTACAACACTTTTTGTTTTCTGTTTTTTAAACAGTAACCATTCTAGTGGTTGTGAAATGGTATCGCATTGTGATTTCAATTTTCATTTCCCTGATGGCTAATGACACTGAGCATATTTTCATATATTTATTGGCCATTTATTTATCTTTTTTGGAGAAATGACTATTCAAGTCTTTCCCCCATTTTAAAATTGGATTGTTTTTCTTTCTGTTGTAGGAATTCTTTATATATTCTGGATATTAAAGCCTTATCAGATATATGGTTTCCAAATATGTTCTCTATTCTGCAGGTTGTCTTTTTACTTTCATGACAAAAATCCTTTGATGCACAAACGTTTTTAATTTTGAATAAGTTCCATTTATCTTTTTTTTGTTGTTGTTTCTTGTGCTTTTGGTGTAGTCTAAGAAACCATTGCTTAACACAAGGTCCTGAACATATTTCCCTATGTTTTCTTCTAGGAGTTTTATAGTTCGGTTCTTTTATTTTTTTAACTTTTTTTTTTTTTTTAGTTTTAAATTAAAAAAAAGATACTTAGATTACTTAAATGTTTTGCAAAAAATATAGGGATTCCGATATGCCCCACCTCCCACACCTCGAAGAACCTCCTACATAAATAAACATCCTTCATTAGTGTGGCACATTAATTGCAATTGATAAACACATCCTGGGACTTTGCCATTAAGCATGGACCATAGTTCACATTGTAGACCACACTCTCTCCCACACAGTTCTGCATGTTATATGCTGATATAAAATGGCCTTATCTGTCATTGCAATGTTACTCAGGACAATTCCCAAGTCCCGAAAAAGCCCTTGTATTACAACCGCTTTTCCCTCTCCCTGCCCCCAGAACCCCCAGTGGCCACTTGTTCCATATCAGTGTTGTAATTTCTTCCATTGCTTGAATCACAATATATCTATAACAGAATACCAGTAAGTCCACTCTAGTCCATAGCTCTTCCCCCCATCCAGAAGAATCTGGGATGGTGATGTCCACTCCACTTCCAATCGAGAGGGGGCTTATCCCATGAGGAAGATGGATAGGATTATCCTGCCTGCAGCTACAGACTCTCTCCATTCCCTGAGGTGGCCGTTGTCCATCATGATCTCCCTGCCAGTTGTCCTGGGTGAGTCCAACGAGCTGTAGAGTAGGAGTTGCTGCTCCACCGAGGTTCCGGGCCCAGTTGGCACATGAACAG
>PVKH010010114.1:0-18441 GCA_004027955.1 Chaetophractus vellerosus | reverse complement strand
CTGATATCTATGGCCAATTGTTTTTTTTTAAGATTTATTTTATTTATTTATTCTCCCTCCACCCCATTGTTTGCGGTCACTGTCTGCTCTCTGTGTCCATTTGCTGCGTGCTCTCTGTGTCTGCTCATCTTCTTTTTAGGAGGTACTGGGAACTGAACATGGGACCTCCCATGTGAAAGAGAGGAGCTCAATCACTTGAGCTACCTCAGCTCCCTGGTTTGTTGTGTGTCTCATTGTCTTTCCTCTTTGTGCCTCTTTTGTTGTGTTATCTTGTTGTGTTGGCTCATGGTGCCTGCCCACCGTACCAGCTTACCTTCTCCAGGAGGCACTGGGAACTGAACACAGGACCTCCCATGTGGTAGGTGGAAGCTCAATCACTTGAGTCACATCTGCTTCCCTACCAGTTGGTTTTTATTGTTTATTTTTAAGATTTATTATTTATTTATTTATATACCCCCTCCTTGCTGCTTGTGCTTGCTGTGTTCATCTGCTTTTTTTTTTTTTTCATTTTTCTGTGTCTGCTTGTCTCGCCCCGTTGCGTCATCCCATTGAGGCAGCTCACCGTGCAGCGGCTTGCCATGTGGCGGCTTGCCTTCACCAGGAGGCCCTGGGGCCTCCCATGTGGTAAACCGGAGCCCTACCAATTGAGCTACAGCCGGTTCCCCACCAGTTGGTTTTTGACAAGGGTGACAAGTCCACTCAATTTGGAAAGAATAGTCTCTTCAACAAATGGTGCTGAGATAATTGGATAACCATATACAATTATGGATATGATGTGGACCTCTATCTTACCCCATATGAAAATATGAATTCAAAATGGATCAAAGACCTAAATATAAGAACTAGTGCTATAAAACTCTGAGAAGAAAATGTAGGGGAGTATCTTCAGGATCTTTTGTTAGGCAATGTTTTCTTAGACTTTACACCCTAAGCACAACAACAAAAGAAAAGTAGATAAATGGGACCTCCTTAAAATTAAAACTTTTATGCATTAAAGGGTTTTATAATGAAAATGAAAAGACAACCTAGTCAATGGAAGAAAATATTTGGAAAACACATATCTGATAAGAGTTTAATATCCAGAATATAAAAAGAAAGGCTATAATTCAACAATATAAAGATAAATAACCTATTAAAAAGAAGGCCAAAAGCTTTGAATAGATATTTCTCCAAAGGGGATATCCTGATGTTAAAAAGCACATGAGAAGATGCTGAACATCATTTGTTATTAGGGAAATGCAAATAAAAACTACAATGAGATACCATTTCATACCACTATGGAAGACAGTTTAGCAGTTCCTCAGAAAGTTAAGCATAGAATTATCATATTACATGGCAATTTCAGTCTTAGATATATCCCCAAAAGAATTGTAGGCAGGGTCTTGAACAGATACTTGCACACCAATGTTCATAGTAGTAGTATTCACAATTGCCAAAAGACGGAAGCAACCCAAGTGTATACCAGCCGATGAAAGGATACACATTATGTGGTACATACATACAATGGAATATTATTTAGCCATAAAAAGGAATGATGCTCTGATATATGTGACAACATGGATGAACTTTGAAGACATCATGTTGAGTGATACAAGCCAGACAAAAAAGGACAGATATTGTATGATCTCACTGATATGAAAATGGATTTCGTAAACTCATAGAGTCAGAATCTGAAGTATAGGTTACCAGTGGTCATGTTGTGAGTAGGTAATGGTAAGTTAATGCCTGACTTGTACAGAGTTTCTATTTGGGTTGATTGTAAAGTTTTGTTAGTGGATGGTGGGTGATGATAGGACAACATTGTGAATATAATTAACAGCGCTGAATTAAATATGTGAATGGTTAAAAGTGGAATTTTTATGTTTTATATATGTTACTAGAGTAAAAATTAAAAAGCCCAACACCTAGGACTGCACAACATAAATATAGAGGATGGACTATAGTTAATACAATTATGGTTAATAGTACAATTATAAAATATTCTTACATGACTGGTGATGAGTATATCACACTAGTGCAGGATGTTAATAATAAGGGGGTGTATGGAAACTCTGTATTTTATGCATGACTTTTTAAAATAAATCTAAAGTTTTTCTAATTACAATAAAAAAGAATCCATCAAACCAGAAAGCCAAAAAAAGGTGATGGGGAGGAGAAACATGGCTATAGGTGGAAACTGCTGACTAAAGCTTTAAAGAGTGATTCAGGCATCAAACTGAGGAGTCAGGATGAATTAGGTAGACAATGAGACTCATGAACATGAAACTGCAAGAATAGAATGAGCAGGGGGCTATCTCACAGAACTGGTGAAACTCTGTATTATGTGTTGGGAGAAATATGTTTCATCCTATTTTCCATGAAAACAAAGAATTGGTGAAGAACATAGCTGTAATCACAGCAATAAGGTTGCTTATTTGGGCAAAATCTGAGTTTCATTCTTGTTTCTATCTCTGCCTATTCTGTATGCCACTTTATGTGGCTGGGGCAAGACACACAGGCATTAAAAATTATATAGAAGGGCAAAGTAACTAGAATAGCTAAACCATTTTGAAAAGGAAGAATAAAATCAGAGGAGTCAGTTTACTTGATTTCCAGGCTTATTCTTTAGGTACAGTAATCAAGACTGAGTGTTATTCGCAGAGGAATTGATACATAGATCAGGGGAACACAATAGAAAGCTCAGAAACAAACTTACACAAATATGTCCAACTGATTTTTGACAAAGGTAAACTCAAAATAGATCACAGGATTTAATGTAAAATAAAAAACTCTAAAACTAAAAAACACGCAGCAGACAATATTTGGGGTATAGAACTAGGCTAAATGTTTTTAGATTTTATGCCAAAAGAACTATCCATGAAAGGAAAAATTGAAAAATTGGACTACATCAACATTAAAAAAAAGTTTGCTCTACAGAAGAACCTGTTAAAGGGATAGAACGACAAGCTACATACTGGGACAAAATAATTGTAAACCACATATCCAGCAAAGGACTATTAACTAGAATTATAAAGGATTTTCAAAACTCAACAATAAACACCATAATAATAAAAATTGAAAAGGGGCAAAAAAAACCCATTAATAGGCATTTCACCCAATAGTATATAAAAATGACAATAAGCACATGAAAATATGTTAACCTTCATTAACTATTAGGGAAATGCAAATGTGACAGTTTGAGATTATTTATGAATCCCCAAAATGCATTAGATTCACCTGACACTGTCTTGATTAAATTGTCCTTTTAAGATTAGGGCTTTGGTTCAACCACGTCAGAAGAACATGACTCAGATTGAGTCCCCGCCACCTTGGTGGGCTGATATAAACAGACAGTCACTCAAGAAGACACATGGAAGAGGAGAGGGCTCTGTCATGTTTGATCCTGGGGCCCCAGAGAGAGCTGAGCCATTTGCCTGATAGTTTGCAGCTGAAGAGAACAGAGCAGCTGAGCAGCTGACAAAGCCTGGAAAGAAACGAGCCCTATGCCAGACTGATACAGGAAGCCCTGGGAGATGAACCCTATGCCAGCCTACAGCTGAGATTGAAAAAAGCCTTAAGAGGAAGAAGGAAGGAGAGACCAGGCAGATATTGCCCACCATCTTGCTTCAACATGAGGCAGGTGACTTTATGAGACTCTTGAGTTGGACTCTTTAGGGCCTTGTAACTGTAAGCTTTTACCCCAAATAAATACCCTTTATAAAAGCCAACAGATTTCTGGTACTTGGCTTCAGCACCCCTTTGGCTGACTAATACAGCAAATTAAAACAGTTTCTTATAAAGCTAAGCATGCAACTACTGTATGACCTAACAATTGTGTTCCTGGGCATCTATCTCATAGAAATGAAAATTTGTGGTCACACAATCACTTGTACACAAATATTTCTAGCAGTTCTATTCATAAAAGTCCCAAACTGGAAACTCTCCAGATGTCCTTCAATGGGTTAAAGAAACTGGTAAATCTATATCATGGAATACCATTCAGCAATAAAAAGGAGCAAACTGTTGATACCCACAACTACATGAATAAATCTTCAGAGAATTATGTTGAAAAATCCAATTCTAAAAGATTACATTTTATATGATTTCATTATATAACATTGAAATGACATAATTATAGAAAAAAGGAGAACAGATTAGTGGTTGCAGTATCTCTTGGGGATGGGGCTATGGGAAGGAAAATGGGTGTGGCTATAAAAGAACAACATGAGGGATCCTTGTGGTGAAAGAAATGTTCTTGTGTTTTGACTAAATCATCGTTAACATTTTGTTTGTGATATTGTGTTATATTTTTACAAGATGTTACCTTTGATGGAAAGTGGGTAAAAGGTATACAAACTCTCTAATTATTTTTTAAAACTGCATATGAATCTACAATTATCTCAAAATTAAAAATTAAAAAATTTTGGTCACTGAACAAGCACATGCACAAAAAAGACAAAACAAACTTAGTTAAAAAGATGATATATTAAATGATAATTTATACAGCTAAAATTTTGTGCAATTGAAATTTGAAACTGTATAAATGACTTTTTCATACCTCATTACTTTAAAATTTATTAGTTTATCTTATACATTGGATGGATCTTTTACTCTTGTAAGATTTTGTAACATCATGCATTGGTCATTTGGAAAATATTTTTCCACTGAGTTATTTAGAACTCTGTGGCAGTTTGATGGCTTTTGTGGGTCCCAGAAAATCATATCCTTAGGGTTAATACATTCCTGTGCATGTAAACCCATTGTAGGTGGGAACTTTTGATTAAATTATTTCAGTTAAGAGCCTTTGATTAGATTGTGTGACCTAAGGTGGGTCTTAATCCTTTTACTGGAATCCTTTATAAACGGAGGAATAAAAAGCTGCAGACACAGAAAAAAATCTGCAGAGATAGAGAGGAACCCAGAAGCTGAGAGAGACGGCCTGGGAGTCAGAAGCTGAAATCAATGGAAGACAAAGCTGAGAGAAAGTCCCTTTAGCCAGAAGCTGAAAACAAAAGGAGGAAGGACAGTAAGACACTGCTATGTGCCTGATTGCCCACAGCTGCAGCTTGGGGAGAAAGGATCTTCTGATGATGACTTGATTTGGACACTCTCATGGCCTCAGAACTGTAAGCTTTTAACCTAATAAATCCCCATTGTGAAAGCCAAACTATTTCTGGCATATTGCTCCCACCAGATTTTTAGCAAACTAAAACAGAAATTTGGTACCAGAAGAGTGGGGTGTGTGCTTCTATGTAAATACCAAAAATTTGGAACAATTTTATAAATGGGTAGGGGGTAGATTTTGGGCAAACTGTGAGATGCTTGATAGAAAACACCTAGATTGCTTTGCATATACTGTTAGTAGAAATGTGGATGCTAAAGGTACTTCTGATGAGGATGTAGAAATGATAAATTTCATTGCAAACTGGAAGAAAGGTAATCTTTATTTTAAAGTGGCAGAGAACTTGGTAAAATTGTGTTCTGATGTTGGATGGAAGGCAGAATTTGAAAATGACAAGCTTGAATATTTAGCTGAGGAGATTTCTAAACTAATGGGAAAGTGCTGCCTAGCTTTTCCTTGCAGTTTATAGTAAAATGCAAGAGGAAAGGGATAAACTGAGAACTGAATTCCTGGGCACAAAGAAACCAGAATTGTTGGTTTGGAAAAATCTGAGCTTCTAGAAAACGAATCCCCAGAGAATAGTTCCCTATGTGAGGATTTAATTGAACTTGGAACCAGCCAGTCATTTCACTATAAGTTAGGATTGGAAATGCCTTTATCCAGGGAGGATCTGTGGAGAGTCCTACTGTCTGACAGCTTGGGTTGTCCCTGTTGCCTACATGTGAAACCAAGTTTTTTAAAAAGATCTGTATGGGCAGAACCACTGCCAGCCTGTACTGAAAGGGATGAAAAGGGACAGATTGAAGGAAAAATTACTTCAAAGGAAGTCCCATGGAAGTTGAGGTCTGGCCTGAAGACATCTTTTCTGGCTCAGAGTTTGAAACCACCCATTTTTGTGGAAAGGGTGAGTATAGCCCTGGAGCTTGGATAGAGTGGGCCTTCTGCTTCATTGTTTAGGAAGAGTGTTGCTGCAGAAGGCTTCTGAGAGGGTAGAGAGCATTCCCAGGGATTGGGGAGAATTTGGCCCCTACCTCACTGTTCTGAGGGATTTGAACCTGTGTCCCAGAGATTGGGGAGATTCTGGCTGTCGCTCCTATATTCTCAGAGGGTGAGGCCTAGAGCTTGGCCACCATCCAGATGTTAGATGAAGTGGGCCCAAGAACATAGCTGGTGGGCAAGCCATTGGAAAAGGTGGGGCTTCCACTCCATTGGGCCCTGAAGACATCATTTCATAGATGACTCCCAGACCTTGAAATCTAATGGAGGATGCTCTGCAGGTTTTCGGAACTGTTTGAGACTCCTGTCTTCCTTCCAATTTCTCCCTATAGCAATGACAACATTTATCCCGTGACTGCTCCTCCTTGTATATTGGAAGTAGATAACTTATTTTATAAATTTCACAGGTCCACAGCCAGAGGAGAATTTGCTCTAAGACAGACAAGCCTATAACTGATTTTGATGAGACTTGTATTTAATATTGTTACTGAAATGATTTAAGGCTTTTTGAAATATTATGATGGAATGAATGGATTTTGCATATGGAAAGAACATGTATTTTGGGGGTCCCCAGGGTGGAATGTTGCACTTTGAAACTTTTGTGGACCCCAGATAATCTTGCCTTAGGGATAATCCATTCCTGTGTGTGTAAACCTATTGTAGGTGGAACCTTTTGATTAAATCAACTCAGTTAGGGGCTATTGATTAGATTGCATGACCCAGGGTGGGTCTTAATCCTCTTACTGGAGTCTTTTCTAAATGGAGGAATAGAAAGCCACAGAGACAGGAAGAAGCTGCAGAGACAGTGAGGAACCCAGAACCTGAGACAGAAGCCCTGGGAGTCAGATGCCAAAACAACAGAACATAGAAGCTGAGAGGAAGCCACTTTTGCTGGAAGCTGGAAGCTGGAAGTAATGAGACTTGGAGGAGAGCGGAGAGACAAGTAGACAATGCCATGTGACTGATTACCCACAGCTGCAGCTTGGGGAAAAAGGATCTCCTGATTATGCCTTGATTTGGACACTTTCATGGCCTCAGAACTGTAAGCTTTTAACCTAATAAATCCCCATTGTAAAAGCCAACCCATTTCTGGCATATTGCTCCCACACCAGATTTTAGCAAACTAAAAAGTCTTCAAATATTAACACATTTCACTATATATACAATGTTAAAATATCATATTTGTAATATTATCAGAAAACTCTGTTAAAGTATTGGAAATCTGGTCAGCGCATGGTGATGGACACAATTTTTCCAAACATTTTATTTTTGTTCAAATTCTTTCTTTGGCCCAACTACTCTCAAGTTGTTGTATTTGAACAGATAGATATGTTTTGTTTATTTTCAAGAAAATGCTTGCCAAATACCCAATGTGAATAGTCGTAGTTTGATGTTCATTCTCTCCAAAAGAAATCATGGCTAGTTCAGTTCACAACACAAACAATAGCACATGTGTTTTTCCTTAAAACAACCAATATACATCACTATGGCCACATACGTACTTCATGTGTACTTCCATTTAGTCACAATATGTACTTAAAGGTTGAGATTTAATAAATTAACACATTTTCCTGTTTTCTCATGAGCATTTTCAAGGCATCTCTGCCTTGATTCATGCTACGGCAACATCAGCTTTACCCATCTTCCCACCCCACGATCAGTGAAAATGTCAATTGAGTGAATAAAGCAAATTATTATGGAAATAGTTTTAAAGTCACAGATGCCTTGAAAATATTTTGGGGATCTCCAGGGCCACAGACCACATTTTGAAAGCCATTACCCTTCCTTATGTTTCTTTTATATGACACCCTATTTAAACCCTGAAACAAATTTTGCATGACTCTCTTGGTTAGTGAGCAGAATATTCTGGTTCTGGGTCATCAGTAGGAACACGAGTTATTGTATTGTACTGTGTTGTCACATACATCCCGTAGTAACATACTTACATAGAGGCTGTAGAGGTGATGTTGCACTAAATTAACTCAGATTGCTTTATAGTTAGTGATTCATCTTCCTGTGTAATTTCTATCCTCCTTTCAAGGTCTAGTGGCCAGCAACCCTTCAATTTCTAATCACTTTCTTAGATTTCTTAAAAAGAACTGAGCATTGCTTACGGAACCAATTTGTTGTGATGTGGTTTTTATTTCACTTTGATAAATTTTCTTCTGAAAGTACTGTGCTTTTTTACCTTGAGAGCAAAGTTCAACCATTTAGTGATAGTTCCCCACCCGCCCCCCCACCTGAGGCTTGCATTTTACTAACTTCTAGCAAGGTAATTTTATTCTGGATGCTTAAATACCTGGAAGTCTGTCTACTATAAGAGAGGAATTACCATATTGTATGTGACATATCATTTGAAAACCTGAAATCCTCTTAATTTCTAGGTGATCTTTGGAAGAAGAATTGCCCTGTGATTTTGGAAGAGTTTATTCATCTTTTAGCAAGGACTTCCTGGCTCTAGGTCTATTCAGCATAAAGTGATGCAGTGTGTGCCAGCAAGACAGAAGATGTGTGAGACTGAAAACTTAATTTTAAACTCCTACTTTAAACAAATTAAGCTGGCAACTGGGAAATCAGCCTTTCCTTAAATACTCTATTAGTAGATAAGAAACATGTGATCAAATGTAAGGAAGGCTGAAGCATTTCTTTAGCTAGAAATAAAAGTGCTCAAGATTCAATGACTTTCTACAATTGTGAGTCTTTATTTACTGGTGTGAGCCTTTTTAATATTACTTTAGACAGTCTGTGTAACATCCACATTCCAGAAGATGTCACTGTAAGGGTTCGTAGTTATTCTAAGAGTAATGCTTACAAGTTGATGCTTTAAAATTATTTGAGCTCGTTTCAGTGGTGAATGACAAATCATTTTGGGAAAAATGCATAGTCCAATTAAATATTACTGAAGTCAATGAAAACATTAAAGGAAACTTTTCCAATAATACTGTGGATTCCAATATCTATTATTTTAAAATCTCACCATGTTTTCTTCAATATCTTGTCATGAATGCACGATTAATATTTTTCCCTCCTGACTATTTTTAATTACTTTTTCTTTGTTTGCTTTATTATTATTTTTATTGATAATAATCTTCACAGAGAAACTGCAATGACCATATGGAGAGTTCCCATATACCTCACACCCAATTTCCCCTATTATTAACATCTGTAGTGAGTTGAATAGTGACTCCCAAAAGATATGGCCAAGTCCTAACCCCCGTGCCTGTGAATGTAATCTTATTTGGAAATAAGTTCTTTGCAGATGTAATCAAGTTAAGGATCTGGGGTTGAGATCATTCTGAATTTAGGGTGGGCCTTTAAAACAGAGAGAGACAGAGAAGAAGGCTTTGTGAAGATGGAGGCAGATACTGGGGTTATGCTGTCACAAGCCAAGGAATGGCAAGGATTGCCGGGAGCCACCTGAAGTCCAGGAGACAGGCATTGAACTGATTCTTCCTCAGGGTCTCCAAAAGGAAGAAACCCTGCTGACATGTAATTTCAGACTTCTGGCTTCCAGAACTGTGAGGATGAATTTATGCTGTTTTAAGCCACCCAATTTGTGATAATTTGTTACAGCATCTCTAGGAAATGAAAATATCTTAGAATAATATGGGACATCTGTTAAAATTATGGATACATTATAACTAAAGTCTAGACTTCATTCAGATTTCCTTAGTTTTAATCTGTTTTTTTTCTTTTTTTTCTTCCAGGATCCTATCCAGGACCCTACATTGCATTTAGTTGTCATGTCTTCTTAGGATCCTCCCGCTATGACAGTTTCTGAGACTTTCCTTGGTTTTGATGACCTTGAAAGTTTTGAGGAGTACTGGTTGGGTATTTGGTAGTGCTTTCCAGGTGTCTCCATGTAAAGTTACTCTTTTTATCCCCCTTTTCCATACTGCACACTTAGAAGGAATTCAGTATGCACCGTCCACACTTGAGGAATGGGGAATTATGTTCTATACAGGCAGAGTATTTATAATAATTAGAGTTCTGCATAGGAGATTTGTCTGTTCTCCATCTATTTATTCAATCATTTATTTATATCAGTATGGACTCGTGAATATTTATTTTATATTTTGGGTTATAGTCAAATGCTACTTTATGTTCTTTTGCTCAAATTGTTTCAGCTTTGGCCATTAAGAGCTATTTCAGTTGGCTCTTGACATAGCCCCAACATTGTGGGGTTTTTTTTTTTAACATTTACTTAATTTATAGCACTACAAAATATTCTGGGCTCATCTTGTATATTTCCTGCCTCAGTCCTAAGATTGGCCATTTCTACCGAGAGCCCAGTTTCCTTTATTGGAAAATGGTATTAGAAACCAAAATCTGGACAATAGGTGTACTCATTGCTGCTGGAATGTTGTTGCTTCTAGGTCCTCTCAGCTGACAGAGTAAGGCAATGTATTACTAACTTGTGTATATTCATTTATTTATAAATGTTTCTATGTGTAATCATCTCTCTCTGTGAATATATAAGTATAAATATAAATATATATATATTAAGCTAAACATGAGTTTGTACTGAGTTGATGTACCAGCTCTAATCCATTAGCACATTACATGTATCATTTCAGTTTCTTCTGCTTACTTTTCTTTAAGCAGTAAGAAAGCTGGCTTTACCATCCTTCATCCATTTACTTAATTTTAAAATTCCAGTATACATTTATAGAAGTATCAGAATTAACCCATACCTCCTTGGGATATAACTTTAACAACAAACCCTAAGTACAGTTTCTTTCACCTGTAGTTTTGTAGACTCCACTCATTTCCCAAGTTATGGTCAGGATTTCCCCCCTTCCCCGACTTCAGTGAGGTTGTTTCATATATTTGTAATACAGTTAGATTGTTTTGTTACCTTCTACATTCCATCTTTGCATTATTCCTGACCTCCTAAATGATTTCAAAAATTTCCATACATTCAAGTTTCATTCTTTGTGCTGTAAAGTTCAATGTATTTTGACAAATACATAATTTCATGTACTGACAAATTACAGAATAGCTTCACCTCCCTAAAGAAAACCCTATGCCTGATTAATTTTTATTTGGAAAAATTTTAAAGATACACAGAAGAACAGAAACCAAATTAACAAACACCTGGGTATATGTCATCAAGAATTTGTAAATGTTAACATTTTGTCATACTTGTTTCATATTTTTTAAAATAAAAGAAAATTTAAAATACATTAAATTAAATCTTCTTGTACTTCTTCCAAATTCCATTTCTCTTCTTCCCTACACAGGGCTAGTTACTGTCATGACTGTGGACTTTCCAATTCATGATTTTATACTTTAATAGATGTATTTGTGAAGCTAAACTTTAAATGGTATAGTTTTGTGTGGTCTAGATGCATAGACATATAAATGACACCATTCTGCATGCATCTTTCTAGAACTTGCTTATTTTACTCTCAGTACTGTTTCTAAGATCCATCTGTGAATCATAATTCTTGTGTTTTAGCAACTTTATAGTGTTTAGTTATATGGCTATGCCACATTTGATCTGTCTGTTTACCTATTAATGGACATTTAGGTTGGGCTTTGTTTTTTGCTATTTCATATGCTGCCTGAACATTCTTGTACATATCTCTTCATGCATGTGCATAAGAATTTCCCTAGTATATATAGCTGAAAGTGAAATTGCTGGGTCATATGGCATGCACATTTTCTGTTTTACTAGAAATGGCCAATTTGCTTCTGTTGTGGTTCTGCTGATTTCCTCACATCCTTGATTTCACTTGGTATTGCCAACTTTACAATTCTGCCAATGTGATGGGTGTGAAAAGTTGTCTTTCTCAGACTTCCAAATGCTGTGGAACCAGTCAGGTCTCTTTGTCATCAGTAAGAAACAATTTTGACAGGAGTTTGGGTTTTCACCTCTGGGATCTGTTTGTTATTGGTTCTAATATCTTTTTATGTTATTTTCAAAGGTGTCTTTTTATCCAGGACTTACGAAGTTGTTTTGGAATCCAACTGCACCCAAATTCTCTGTTCCAGTATCTGTCATGAAGGAAACTTTATATCCAAAATATGAGGTAAAACATACTCTTATTATTGGTGTTTAACCATCAGCTTGTATAATTGATTATGATATTAAGTTTTATTGGACAGTTATTATGTAAATTGTCAGACAACTAAATTTCCATTATGAGGAATGACTGGATGGCATTATAGAAACTATAAATACTTATGTATACATGTACACACATGTATATTATTATATGTATACATGTGCAATATTGGAACATTATATATATTTCTAAAAATGTTGCTTATCCATGTTACTGTAACCAGTAAAAAGAATATTGTTTGACTGAGGTTTCAAGATATAAAGCAACTTGGGCTTGTTTAGCTGATCTTCATGGTATTCTCATTTTCTTTTAAAAGTATAATCTTTAAAAACAGTGTAATCTTTTTAGTTAGAGAAGCAAATTTAATCTTTGTACTTGTCAAACTACTATATTCATACCAGTATAGAGCCATTCCTTTTATTTTTCAGCAAGGTTTATAATATAGTATCCTCTAACTGTTAGATATCATAGGCTAGTCAGCAAGTACAATATGTGAGTTCAACCGACCTATCTGGTCAACCCAACCAGAAGGCATGCTTTGTTTAATTAAAAAAAAAAACTTTTGGGTTAATTATTAATTCAATTTTTGACCTGAAATTTGAATTATTTCTGTCTTTAAAATTTATTTTGGTTACTGACTTCCTCCTTCTTTCCATAGAACAGTGACAGTTTTTCCATTTTCTTGAGTTGAAAATTTAATTTCTCCATCTTCTTTAAGTTATATGAGTAATTTATGAATTTTCTTTTGTGTAAATCTTTGACCTTATTTAATAAATATTCATGGAATCTTTAACTTTTTTCCTAAATAACTTTTATTGGAATTATCATTTCCTTTTTTTTTTTTTTTTAGGAGGCCCTGGGGATTGAACCTAGGACCTCATACATGGGAAGCAGGCGCTCAACCACTTGAGCTATATCCGCTCCACTCATTTCCTTTGATATATTACATATGTAGGAAAATGTTTTATTCCCTCATTTAACTTGGAATTATTTTGTTTAAAATTGTTCTTAATTTCTGGTTTTACCTTATTATCATAGAAAATATGTTCTTTAGAATACCAGTTGATATTTGCTTTTTGATGTTCTATATATTCCACTGTGTGTCTATTAATCCAATGATAATTATATGTATTTACCATTTTCACTTTGCAACAGAGATAAGCAGAAGACAGACTTTGGAATCAGACAGTCTTGGATTTGAATTCCACTTACTTGTATTAGTTTCTTAACTTCTCAAAGTCTGTTTTCTTGTATGTAAAGTGGGTGTTCTGAATAATGAATGAAAGACTATATAGATAGGATATTGCCTGATAAATGGAAGTTGTTCATTTAATAATAGATATAGCTGTAATATTGTTACATTATCGTACTTTCTCTGTGCCACATTTCTTATATTTTATCATTTTATCTGAAAAATACTTTGCTGAATTGCGGTTTTCCAGTGCAATTGTGATTTGTTTGTTTCTCCATGTGTTAACAGTTTTTACTTGACATGATTAGAACCTATTTTATCTTTATTATGAATTTAGCAATGTTTTATCTTTATTACAGATTTTGTCTCATTAATTTTAAATGACTCTCTTCAATGAATTTAATGCTTGCATTCTACTCTCCCTAATATGGTCAGCCTGTGTTCTTTTTTGTTTGTATTCAGTAATATTTCATTTTAAACCTTTCTTTTTTTTTTTTAAAGATTTATTTATTATTTATTACATATCCCCCCCTCCTTTCTGCTTGCTCTTGCTGTGTGTCCATTCTTCTGTGTTTTTCTATGTCTGCTTCTTGTCTCCCCCGGTCCCCACGGCGACGCGCCCAGTCGGCCCTCCGCGGCGGTGGCTCGTTCCGTTCGAGGGTGGCTCCACTCCGTTCCCACGGGCGGCTCCGCTCCATGTTTTGCGGGTAGCAGTCCTCCATGTTTTTTGCGGGCTGCTCGGCTTCCGCAGTTCGCAGGCGGCAGCTCCGCTTTTCACGGGTGACTTTGCCATGCCCGTGGGGGCTCCGACCTGCCTGTGGTGGCTTTTTGCCTTGCCCACAGTGGCTCTGCCCCGCCCACGGTGGCTTGCCTTTCTCAAGGCCGTCTGCCCGCTCGGAGAGGTCCCCGGGAACCGAACCCAGGGCCTCCCATGTGGTACCCCGGCGCGCTCTTTATCCACTGAGCTATCTAGCCGGGCCCTTAAACCTTTCTTTGATGGACTTTGTTTTTGTTTTGCATGTGCCTTATCAGTAGCATATGTTTACTTTGTTCTTACTAGTAATAGTTTATTCCATCTAGTTTTATCAAATTTTTTAGTGTGGATGTATATACATATATGTATAACATGAAGTTTCCTGTTTTAACCATGTTCAAGTGTACAGTTCAATGGTATTAATTACATTCGCAATGTTGTCCTACTATCACCACCATCCATTACCAAAACTTTTTCATCACTCCAAACAGAGTCTCTGTACCCATTAAGCAGTAATTCCTCATTCTCCACCCCTGGTAACCTATAATCTACTTTCTGTCTCTATGAATTTGTGTTTTCTAGATAGTTCATATATGTGGAATTATAATAGTTGACCTTTTTTATCTGGCTTATTTCACTCAACATGATGTCTTCAGGGTTCATCCACGTTGTGGCATGTATCAGAACTTCATTCCTTTGTATGGCTGAATAATATCCCATTGTGTATACATACTATATTTTGTTTGTCTATTCATCTGTTGATGGACACTTGAGTTGTTTTCACCTTTTGCCTGTTGTGAATAATGCTGCTATGAATTTTTGTATAAAATATGTTTGGGTTTCTGCCTTCAATTATTTTGGATATATACCTAGAAGTGGAATTGCTGGGTCATATAGTAATTCTATATTTAACTTTCTGAGGAACTATCAAACCGATTTCCATAGCGACTGCACCATTTTATACTAGGTCCCTGTCTCTCTGCATCCTTGCCAACCTTTGTTCTTTTGTTTTCTTTTTAAAGTAATAGCCTTTCTGATGGGTGTGAAGTGGTATGTCATTGTAGTTTTGATTGCATTTTCCTAATTGCTAATGGTGTTGAGAGTTTTATTTTATTTTGTGGTTTCTGTCTTTTAAAGATTTTCTTTCTTCTGTATCTTTTGCTAAACTCTAGGTTTTCTTTGTTTTTATTTTCTTTAGCAATATAAGTATCTGTGCTATTTTCAGTGGCACAGCCTATTAAAATTACTTAAGAAAATTCACAAGTAGCATACGAATGCTTTCTTGTAGTAAAAAATCAAACAATAGAGATGTATGTTGAATAAAGAGCGCCCCCCAACCTTTAATGTTGTCCTTCCCCAGGTCTCTTCAACCTGAAGCTAACTGTTGTTAAATGCAATGTGTGTACACATTCAGGCATTTTTTATTTTCATTTGTGTAACGCAGGCATATGCAAGTTAATGCTTTTATATATTTGGAATCATATAATTGATATTGCTCTGTATCTTGATTTTTTTTTCATTTAATTTTTGTTCTTTTTTGTTACTATAACAATAGTATTCTGTGGCATGTGTTCTAAAATAAATTTAAAAAAACAAAATTTGCCCAGTTATATATATATTTTTATTTTTTATTTTATTTTGTTTTTTTTAGATTTATTTTTTATTTAGTATATATCTCCCCTTTCTGCTTGTTATTGCTGTGTTCATTTTTGCATTCTTCTGTGTCTGTTTGTCTCCCCCCCTGCTGCTCACCGCGCGGCGGCCTGCCTGCTCAAGGAGGTCCCGGGAACCCAACCTGGGGCCTCCCATGTGGTAAACCGGAGCCGTACCAATTGATCAACAGCTGGTTCCCTATATATATTTTGATTACTGATTTTTTTGTTTTATTCTGCCATTTTATTTATGTCTTTTTAATTGACTCCACCTTTTGTTTGTTTCATTTTATCCTTTTATTAAATTTTTCTTTTTGGTTCATTTTTTTCATTCAACGGTTTGGATATAATATATTTTGGTTCTCTGTTTTCATAATTATTAAAAAAAAATAACCCATATTTAAACACATTTTTTAACAATGGCAAGAGTTATTCAGAATCTATATTGTTCTTCCCATGAAGGAAAAGGACTTTAAAATGTTTCACTTCACTCCTTCCTGTACCTGCCTGCAGTCTGGCAAGCCTGAGGTTGTTAAATCCAGATAAATTTTATTTTTCACTTTATGCAGCAATATTTACTCATATTTAACTATAAATTTTACTAATTTGTTTTCTTACCACTGTATATTACATCATTCCTTTTCTTCTATTTTGTTTTGCTCAAATAGATTTTTGATTAATTCTTTCAGGAAATATGAGGGGTAAATTTTCAGAGTCCTTGTATTCAAGGATATATTTTTATTTTGTCCGTTCTCTTACATTCTAATTTGACTTGGTATAAAATTCTCTTTTTAAAATTATTTTTCAGGCACCATCCAGGGCTACTGATAAAGAGTCAGATACTGTAATTTTCTCGTTCATTCTCCTGGGCACTTCATGGGCTTGTGTCTTTTTTCATTTCATTTCTTCATTTGTTCATTCATCAAATAAAATTAGGTTGATCACCCACTATGTGCTAGCCATTATTCTAGGGGCTGGAGACACAAGTGGAGATGTAACAAAGTTGCTGCTCTCAGGGAGCTTACCTTCTAGTATGAGGGACAAATACAGTAAATATGTAAATATGTTTCAGGTGGTGGTGAAGAGCTATGAAGAAGACTATCATGTATGGCATCTCTGTTGAGGTGACATTTGAGCAGAGACCTGAATGACAGGAAAGAGGAAGCCTTGGATATGTAGGAATAGAATGCTCAAGCCAGAGAAATAGCCAATGTAACAGCCCCGAGGCAAAAGTAAGTTTAGGAGTTTGGGGAACTGCAGGGAGGCTGATTTGGCTGGAATGGAGTGAGTAATGCAGAAGAGTGAATGGGGATGACATTGGAGAGGTGGCAGGAGGAGCATTGAGGTGGAAAGGGCAGGTCATATAGGTCATGGAAGAATTTTGGTTGTTACTCTGCTGTATGGGAAACCATTGAATAGTTTTGAACAGAGGAGTGACATGATCTGAGTTACATTTTAAAAGGGATTATTTTAGCTGCTCTGTTGAGAACAGACTTTACAGAGGCAAGTGTAGAAGCAGGGAGCATGTTAGGGACCTACTGCAGGAGCTCGGAAGAGAAGTGTTTGTAGCCTGGACTAGGAGGATGGTGGTAGAGATGGTGAGAGGTGTTATGATTCTTGCTTTTTTTATGTGGTAGAACTTTTGAATATTATGTTGGATAGATGTTGGATATATGAGTGATAAGGAAAAATCAAAGTTGTCTCCAAATGGAGGACAAAGAACTAGATAGAAGAAAATTGTTACACTTACTGAAATGAGAAGAACTGGGAGGAGCAGGGTTGGAGAGAAAATCACGAGGTCAGTTTTGGACATGTCACGTTTCAGATGCCAATTAGACATCTAAATGGAGTTTCAAGGACAGTAGGATATGGGAGCTTGGATTTCACATGACTGCGTAGAGCTGGAGATAGACATCCATCTGCCTATAAAGTCACCCAGGCTGTGAGTACAGAGAGAAGTGGTCCAAACACTGAGCCCTGGACTCTCCAATGTTTAGAGTGGACAACATGAGGATCCAGGAAAGGACACTTAGAAGGGTCAGCCTACCACATGGGAACAGAACCAAGAGGGAATGGTTTCCCAGAGAAGCAGACATCTATCAACTGTATCAACTTCTGCTGATATGTTGAAAAAGATGAAGCCTGAGAATTTATCAATGGTAACATTATCATTGTGAATTGATCAGTTTCAGTCAAGTAGTGAGTATGAAAACATGATTAGAGTGATTTCAATAGAGAATGGATGGGAAGGAAGTAGGAACAATGAGGCGTCTTTTGAGGAGCTTTGTTGGGCAGTGGAGCAGGGAAGTGGGGTTGTAGTTGAAAGGGAATATGAGGCTTGTGGGTGAGAGATTATAGCCTGTTTGTACATTCATGGGAATGATCCAGTAGAGAAGCAGAAACTGGTAGATCATTAGAATTTAGGAAGATGTGGATCTGAGAGACCAGAGTATTGGAAGGATTATCTACGAGGATGTTTAGATCCCTGTAATTACTACAGGAGTTCCTTTGATCATCCAGCTCACTGATTCATTCTTTAGTTGTGTTCATTATGCCATTTAGAACATCTATTTGAGTTTTTAAAATTTCTTTTAAAATTTCCTAGATATCATGCATGTACCCTCTCTCTGAAGCAATTGTATTTATTTTACTATTTCCTTCTGTTTTATTCTTTA
>PVKH010010113.1:0-18441 GCA_004027955.1 Chaetophractus vellerosus | reverse complement strand
TATTAAGGAAAGGCTAGCTCTCTCAGGCATGGTGCTTAGGCATTAAGGATAATGATGAAAAGGATGCGATTCCTGCCTTCCCCTCTACCTGGTACTGTGGTGCTATAGTCACATATGTTTTTAAGGTGCCAGCAGGCCTAGGGCTTCCCAAGTAATCAGGTCTATATTGGAGATATTTAAGGGCCATTTCCCTGGTCTCTTAGAAGTCCCCTGTGTTTGTGCAGAGCAGATTCTCTTTTCATTATTAGTATTTCTCTCACAGATATCTAACTTTATGACCAACACATCTGCATGGAAAAGAACTAGTTACCCATACACTATTCCTATAGATGACATTCATTTTAGAGAAAATTCATAAACTTTTACTCAAGGCATTACTCTTAGGCCAGAACTCTATAATTACCTTGGAGTACAAACCACTGAAAATCCAGTTGAAAAAATAGAGTGCACTCTGCTCTAACACAGTACACCTAGAACCTACATTCATCAATCCAGAAAAGAAAAGTCTAAATTGAGTATTTTTGTTCTACCGGAACATAAGCACCAAGAGAAAGTGATTATATAAAGGATCCTGTGGTTATGACTATCATAAAGTCAAAAATCCTTTTGTAAAATGACTAATTGCCCCTACCTATGTTTATAAATACGAAGTTTTATAAGTATCTACTTTCTTTGATGAAGGAATCACTTATAGTACTTCAGAAATTTCAAATGTGTAAAAGAAGTCCCAAACGGAAGAAGCTTCTGTCCTTGGTATTTAAATGGATAAGTACTTTCATGAGCCTCAGTATCATTCCCCCACAGATGACAAGAATATGCAGTTGGGGGGACTAATTCACTGATTGTGGGAGCAAAAGAAGCATAATCCATCCTCAATCTCCTTTAGAGACAGAGCCATCCTTAGGAATATTGTGAATGGGCTTGGTAGGCAATGATGCTAAATGGTGTGAAAACTGAGCTGGTGGAGGAAGAGGGTGGTGGCAAGCAAATAGAATTGGGAAAACCTTCAGCAGTTCATACTGTGCTATCTGCCTTCCTCATTTGTGTGTTTTCTGAGTCAGCATTAGCTAAATTTTCCAAAGAACTATCCACAAAGTACAGCCTGGGCGTTCAGGGAACGTCACTCATTTCCTCCAGTGACCTTGACAAGTCAGAAGCTTGAAAGCAGGGAAATCCGGATGTCTCACTTATGAAGTAGAGCAGTGGGGTCCCTCACATATTTCCAGAAGTCTCCATCAAGACTGGTGATTGAGTATCTGTCTCTGTGACTGCCAGTGGCCATCTGAGGTGCTTCCTTGGTTCTGAAGAGGTTGGCACAATGTCCAAGTGTTTAAGCCTGGTGTTGCTTCTTGCCTCCATTTGGACCACAAGGCTCCTGGTCCAAGGCTCAGTCCGTGTAGAAGGTAAGTCTCTTACCAGATTTCCTGAGGCAAGGCAAGATCTTGCAAACCGAGTTAAGCTAAACCTACTGAACTCTTGACTATGGATTGCTGGGAGTGGGGGACCCTCAATTTCAACAGAAGAGCTCATTGGTAGTATTGCCCTGCTAGAAATGTTTTTTTTTACCATATTCTCAACATCACCAAAATGATTTTCATTTACCTTTACATCATCTTGACTTGTATTTTTAGTTACGGAACATTTTAATAAGAATCTTTTGAAAAAAATATTGAAGAGAAATACTCTATTTGGAAGTGTTTCACTGAAGAAGCAAATTCTGATTGTGAAAAATTTAAAGCAATCACTAAGCCTAGAAAAAAGTGGGGTAACTGTCACGAAATACTGGCTTGTTAGACATTTTTGGAAATGTCAGCATGATTACTTCATTTCAATTTTACTATATTATAAATGGAATGCAATGTTTTAATATGTAATAGATAGATGGGAAAAAAAAGTTTGAAAATTAGCCATAAGCTTCCCTACTAAAATAATGACTAAAGATGAAGTGATTTCTGGGATTTTGAGATGCCTATATAGAAACTTCATTCTGTACTGTGGCAAAAGTTGTAACCACAAACCACTTCAGCTCTGGGCAAATGAAAATCTGAGTACTTTAAGAGGAAAATTGTATTTTCCTTTGTTGAAAGATGCCCTGAGATATAAAATATATTGAGACCTTGGGTCCTAATTTGATTAATATATTAAAATATAAAATATAATTTATTTTAATTTGTAAGGGAGGTTACTGTTATATGAATGGCCTTTTTTTCCCCGAACACCAGAACAGTTATTCTCAAATAAGATTGGTCCTCTTAGAAATCTCCCTAGGGAGACCATACACTTCCCCCCACAATGTGTCTTTGCTCAAACTGTTTTGGAAATTGTTCTTTGCAAATAAATCCATCAGATTTTTTGTACCATCCTCAATAATGGCAAAATTTCCTAAGGAAATTAAATTTTTGGAACAGCCAAAAGTTATTCAGGACTATGATTTGGGAATAAGTGGCCAATGAAGGTGAGTGGATGGGGATGGGAACTAATATTTTTGCAGGCCTACTATGTAGACACAGAGTTAGGTGTTATCTAAACATATATAATAATTATATATTGATTATATATTAATATATATTTATTGATATAATATAGATAATTTAAATTAATCCTCTCAACAAGACATTTTATATATAAACAGGCTCAGAGAGGCCAAGTAACTTGTCCAATGTCATGCAGGTGGTAAATAATAAAAGTTGGATTTGAATTCAGGTTTATCCAATTCTTAAGTATATACTATTTCCTCTATGCCTGATGTTTCTTAAGAAATCTTATTGCAGGGTTTAATGGAGTGCCCTTTGACTCCAGCTCCCTCTTTTCACCTAAATGAAACAGGAAAACATAAAAATGATTAATATTTGTCGACTTCCAACTATGGACCCACCGCAGAGTTGGTACAAAGATCCTATGAGGAAGACATAACCATCCCCATTCTACAGATGGCAATGCTGACTTGCTCAAGGTCCCACAGCCAGTTAATACAGAAGCAATATTCAAAACTAGGTTCAGACTTCCAGAATAGATCAACTATTACTCTAAATAACAATAGAGTAAAAACTGAAGTGTGATCAGAGAATGGCAAGTGGTATAATTAATAAAGCTTATCTGCAGGCAATTCTCAAAGAAGCAGTCATAAAAAGTTTGAGCAATATCAAGGTCACTGGGCTAAATGAGCCAAATTCCAGAACAATGTGTTCAGTGAATTCAGCTCTAGGTGTGTGCGTATGCACATGCAGGTGCACATGTGTTCATCTTCTCTCCATGGCACAGTGGGAGGTGAGAACAGTGCCATGGTTAAGAACTGTGGTTTTAGAATCAGGCTTAATTGGATTTATGCCTCCAATCTGCCTCCTAATATCTCTATATGTTTAGGCTTGGGACAGTTACTAAGTGCCCCTATGCCTCAATTTTCTAGCACAGAATAACAACAGATGATAGGTATATGGTAGTAAAAGTAGTATTAGTATCAATATCCATATTTGTATAGGTATTAGTATTGGCACATAAAGTCATAAGGAGTTGCTTTGTCACCTCAGTCACAAACACTCATATTGGGGTGTTGGTTCTCTGTTTTCTCTTTTGGTGAGAGCAGAGTCTGGAAGTAAACAAGACCATCCACAAATACTATACATCATATATATATATTCTTCCAATCCCCCACTCTGGAACATAGTATAGCCTGGAAGACTTAGAAATGCTCCTTTTCATGTTTGCAGGAAGAAACTTCCTTTAAATAGCATAGAAAATGGTCAAAGCATATGATTGAACATATGCATAACATCCAATGCACTAAGTCAAGTACAAGCAATTGCTTGGGAGATTGAAATGCCCTTTCATAGACTGTCATGGGTAAAGACCAATAGGAATAAGGACCTGAATGCAACGCAACTTGGAAATTTCACTTAGTTCTACAAATCCCAAAGGGAGGAGAGTCAAGAGAAATCCCATATCCGTTAGGTTTTGAGTAAATATATTATTCACGTCTTAAAAGTTCAGCTGCCTCAGCTTCTCCAAGAAGATCAATCATTGGGAGACTAAAACCTAAATGCTTTGAAGATAGGATAACGATAATATGTTATTTATGATTTATTGAGCACCTACTACATAGCAGACACTATGCTAAGCATTTGTATTAGGATTAAGTCATTTACTACCGTAGGAAATAGATACTGTTATTTTCTCGATTTCCTTATAAATAAGGAAAATGAGTCTCAAAGATGAAGTAACTAGCCTAAGGTCATAAAGCTAGCAAGTGACAGAGGCTACATTCAAGCCTAAGTTTGACTCTAAAACTCTGATCCTCCTCAGTTGGTTAGTTTCTCTGCCACAGGTCAGAGTCAGCACAAGGTTTCCTGCCCAGCTCCTCCAGGAACTTCTGAGTAAGCCTGCCCCCCAATGGTCAGAGAAGAGCGGGACCTGAGAGAGCTCACATTCTGGTAGACCCAGTGCAACATTTTCAGCCCATTTCAGACCTAATGGTGTCCCCAACCCACAGTGTTTTGGAGTGTTTTATTAATCAGAGCCCTGCATTCTAGCTTTCTAAAAGTCTCAGACCCTTCATTTTATGGACTTCAGAAAGGCTTGCAGCAACTGTACTACCTAGACCTCCCCCTCAAAGGAACTGGTATCTGAAGCCCCCCATGTGATAAACGAGGTACGTTAATGCAGTGGGATAGGATGAACTAAGACCTCGTGAGATTTACACCTTGGACCAGAGCAAGCACCCATCTTACCTAGCAGGCTGTCCTTCTGGAAAATGCCTGGCCTGTGCCCTGTTGTTTCTATACCCCAATCCCATCCACACAAATCTCACTGCTGCATCAAGACATTAATGCTCTACTAGGAAGGAGAGCCTAAGGGCTGGAAACAAAGTAGCAAACTGAGGATCTATGTGATTCCTTTGCAGAGCTTTCCATCTTGGGGCCATGCAGAATTGTGGGGATCACCCTTGTGGGCAAAAAGACAGCCCAGCAGCTGAATTTCGCTGATGCCAAGGAGGCCTGTAGGCTGCTGGGGCTAACATTGGCTAGCAAAGCCCAGGTTGAAGCAGCATGGAAGTCTGGTTTTGAGACTTGCAGGTGAGAAACAGCTGATCCACTAACACTGCTGGGGCTCTATGCTTCCCTTCAGTAACAGATATGGTGCCTTCTAATCATTTATCCATTCAGCTAACATGTATTCTGTTACAGCTATGGATGGGTTGATGACAAGGTCTCGGTCATCCCTCGGATCCTTTCAAACCCCAAGTGTGGGAAGAACGGGATTGGTGTCCTTGTTTGGAGAGCTTCACTTAGCCAAACGTTCAAGGCCTATTGTCACAACTCATCTGGTGAGTGAGATCCACACCCTCTCCACTTGGCATGTTTTCTTTGACCTGAGACCTGACTGGGAAGAGAAACTCTAAGTAGCAGCAGAAGCAATCATGGTGATGGTCATCTAATCTTCCCAAGACTTCCTCTCTGATCAGGCTAGAGGTGCAGAGAGGGAAAATATGAAAGGCAACACAGGGAGAGGGCATTGCAGGAGGCTCAACCCCTCCTCCTTTCCCACCCACCCATCCTGTAAAATAAACAGGAAGAAGGGAAGGAAACAAGTGTGTATAGTGAATCCACTATGGACAAAGCAATGTGCTAGGGAATTTGCAAGTGTTACTGAATCCTAAAAACTTCCTTGTGAGGATGTTTTATCATCCTCATTTTGCAGATTAAAAAAAACTGCACAGAGGACTTTATATTTGTCTAAGGTCTCATTACTATAAATGTTCAAATTCAGGTCTAACTCTAAAACCATGTTCTCTCCACTATCTCTCATTCCTTTGTAGGAGAGAAAATTCAGACGCTACATTTGACATTTTAAAGAACAAGATGCAATCTGTATTTTATGGAGGAAAAAATTGAAGGGGGAGAGTGAAGTTATTAGAGAAAAAGAGAGGGAAGAGGAGAGAGGTTCTTTATGGAAGAGAAAGGGGAAAGGTTCTTTATAGAAGAATGTCAATTAATAAAAGTAGAAGGAAAGCTAGACTTAAAAAATCACCATTTTGCACCCTCTCCCCTTCTTCCCCTATATAATAACTGATTCCGGCAAAGATCATCAATGGCTGCTTAAATAACTAAGTAAAAATTTCTTGGTGATCAGGATATTTGCGTGGTGCCAAAATATCACACTATATATTACTTACAAATTGCAAAGGGTAAAATGTGTCTTTACAATTTCATTGGAGAGATTTGGCAGACACCACTTTAATCAAATGATCAAACTTAGCATATGTAATAGTGAGGAATCTGGGTAGCATGTGTTTTGTTGTACGGAGTGTTGCTGTTTTGTTAATCAGAGCCCTGAATTCTAGCTTTCTAAAAGTCTCAGACCCTTCATTTTATAGACTTCAGAAAGGCTTGCAGCAACCGCACTACCTAGACCCCTCTCCCCCACCAAAGGAACTAGTATCTGAAGTACATACAAAATACCATCTCTGAAGTAGTCTTTGCACTTTCTCTGCCCCAAACATGGAATCAGCCATTTCTCCATGGAGGATGCTAATTAGAAACCAAGATCTGGATGCAAGTTGTTTTCTTACTACTGACGTTTTCATTGTTTCTCAGTCCTTTTTAATGGACACACTTACTTAATTCTGAATTTATGTTGATATTTCTAATGCAAATTTAACAATTCAAGCTTTTTATTCATTTACTTTGTTTCACATTTGTATATCTTTCTTCTTATTTTGAAAATCTTATTCCCAATAAATAACATTAATATAATTTCTTAGACCATAATAGTTTCAAAATTATAAATCCAACATTATTAGAAATAATAAACCTACCAAGTGAAATTTAAGATTTCTTTGCAGGTCCTTTTGTCCTGAGAAGATATCCCCCTCCAAATGTACAATTAGAGAATTGTGCGCAAAAGTGACCTGAAAAATTTGCTACTCTCTGTGGTTATATTATCATTTAAAAATCAATCAGCTCATTTTTTCGCTATCTTTGTAAGATTTAGGATCAGACCAAAGTGCTTTTAAAGCTCTGCATGCTCCATGCTGTTTGGAGCCTCTGTTTACACTGTTCCCTCTGCATAATATCCATCCTCTTCATAGCCTGGGTAACTTCTACTCTTTATTCAAGTCTCAAGTGTCATCCCCTCTAGGAAGCCTTACCCATGGTCCTATCTGTTCTCTTGGATTCCAGCTACACTCTGTACTTAATATCTATCACAGCAATTGGCACACTGTAGAGAAATTATAATTGTAGTCTGGAGGGGAAGAAGAGTCAAGCCCTAGGTGAGATATATGGTGCCCTTGACCAGTTAGGGACCACAGGGCCAGACTGCTCATACCCCGGCCTTCTCAGCCACACTTATGAAGAGAGAAGCAGAAGAAATTAATTCTTGAAGATTTTATCTATTATTCCTAGACACTATGCTATGCCCTAGACATTTACCCTCTCATTAACCTTCAGTAAAACAACACGTGTATCATTTCAACTTTATGGGAGAGGTAACTGATGCTTAGAGTGCACCTTGTCTGTGGTCACAATTAGTAAGAGATAGAGCCAGGATTTAAATTTTGAGCTAAGTATATTGTTTCATGCTACTCCATGTAATACTTTCCCTGGTGATGACCACACATCACCAATAATATACCAGGTCCAGGGTGGGTCCTAGGCATAAATATTTTTTAGAAGCTCTCCAAATGATTCCAATGTGCAACCAGGATTGAAAATCACTTTAATCTAGAATATCTCTAACATCTAAGTTTTAGGATTCCAGATACTTCTGGATTCTCCAATTTATCAGCAATTGCGATAACCTCCTTTCCCATTCCCAAATTGCTCTCCCTCTCTCTCTCTCAATCTCTCTCCCTCCCCCTCCTCCAATTCATCCTCTACATTGATAATTATGTTACTCCTCTGCTCCACAGTCTTGGATGACTTCCCATCTGAGAATATGGTGTAAACCATGAAGCCTTTTTCACGAAAAAGTGAAACATATATGAGAACTATCTATAACATTTCAGAGATTTGTGGACCCCAGTTGAAAATTCCTTCTCCTACTTAATAAATTCCAAATTCCTTAAAATGGCAATCATGAAACTTGATATTCTGACCCCAACTTACCTTCCCACCTCTGGCCTGCAATCATTCTTACTCCCAATCACTCATACTTCCTACCCTCAGCCATACTGTGCTTCTGGTCATTTTCTCTAACATACCTACATTTTGAAGCTTCTGGATTCTTGGGTCCTGGTATTTGTATTGACTGGAATACTATATTTCCTTTTCTATATTCGATAAACTGCTATACTCTGTTCCAGCCATACTGGCTTTCTTATCCACCAAGCATGCTGAGTTTGTTCTACTACAGGCTCTTGAATTTTCTATTCTCTTTACTTGGATTGCTTTGCCCTAGATCTTCAATGGCTGGTTACTTTTCATCACTCAGGTCTCAATTTAAATATCAGCTCCCCAAAGAAATGTTCTCTTATCACCCTATCCAAAGTATCTGTACCCTATCCCCCACCTATACCAGTCTAATCCTTACCTTGTTTAATTTTCTTCTCAACATTTGTCATCCTTTGAAATTTCTGGTTTATTTTTAAATTTTTTTTTATTATCTCTATCCCTCCAATAGCATGTAAGCTCCTTGACAGCAGAGACTTTGTCTTATTTGCACCATGTCCTAGCACCTGGAACAGTGCCTGGCACAGAGTAGGTGCTCAATAAGTATTTGTTGAATTGATGCATTTATCCTCTATACTCTGTTCAAATACCTCCTCTGTGAATTCCCAATCATGTCCCCCTACACTTACCAGAATACTCTTTCCTCCTGTAAGCAGGAACCATGTCTTATTTGTCTCTGTGTTTCCGGTTCCCAACACAATATATTGTGCTCAGTAGGGTTTTCCACTCTGATGTTTAAAATGTTCATTTTCTAAGGAAGGAATTTAGCATGTGCTCAATAATGGGAAACATAGTTAAGAGTTCAGGGCAGAGAAGGTCAAAGAATCATGTCCATTTTAAACAGAGGTCTTTTTAAAGCAAAATGGATGGTATAAAATTCTGACTTCATGCATGTATGATCAAATATTTTATTGGTATCTATGATATTGATTGGTAATTTTATTTAACCTTCAAAAACCAATCAAGTTAATGGAATAACTTGCTCTTGATAGCTAACATTCCAGTGGACATGGCCTACTGCCACAAATTACTAGGGATTTAAAATAGATGCAAATTCACATTACAATATATTGCATGGCTCTGCCATTTACTAGCTTAGGGACCTTGGGAAAGTTATCCAATTTCTTGGAACTTTAGTTTCCACCTGTATAAATAGGGTTTAATAAAATTGCTAAATTAGATATCTATTTAAACACCTAGCACCACAGTTGACTCAGAGTAAGATGCTCAACAAATGTCAGTTTCCTCTCTGTCACATCTAACATACTAGAAAGCAAAACTAGCCCCACCCCATTTTTAAATCTATTTTTGATGAGCACTGAATGGTCTGGTTTTAGTAGATCCTTGTCTCGAAGTGGAATCATGTGTTTATATTTGGTCTCTTCATCTATTTCTTCCTTCCTCTGATTTTTCCTCCCATCATTTATGCGTCAAATATTTGTTGAGAATGTCCTATATGCCAGGCACAGTGTACATACCATGATGACCAAGACAGAGAAGGTTTTTGCTTCTAGGAAGCTTCCAGTCCAGTGGGGAAGAGTGTGATGAGAACTGTCACAAAGGAAGTACAAAGGGTCGGCTGTAGCCCAGTGGATAGGGCGCCGGTACACCACATGGGAGGCCCCGGGTTCGGTTCCCGGGGACCTCTCCTAGCAGGCAGACCACCTTGAGAAGGGCAAGCCGCCATGGGCAGGCCAGAGCCGCCGTGGGCAGGGCAAAAAGCTGCCACGGACAGGGCAAAGCCACCACGGGCAGGGTAGGTCTCCCGCGAATGGAGCGCAGCCAGCCACCCGTGAACTGAAGCAGAGCCGGCTGTGAAAGGAAGCAGAAGCTGCCCACAAGTAGGGAAAGCCACGCCTGCGCAGTGACCGGCCTCGCTGCATCGCCGCAACGGGGGGGAGGGGAGATATGTAATAAAATAAATAAACCTTTAGGAAAAAAAATAAAAAACAAAGGAAGTACAAGGAGAACATATGCCTAGGGACCCAATTTAATCAATATGCCTACCAGTTTAATCAATATGAAAGGGATGGTCAATCTGATACCTGAAGGACAAGTTAAGAAGTAGCTAAATAAAGAGGGGTCAAAGATGGATATGAGAGAAATCATGTCAAAAACAGAAGAAATTTCAGTATGGCTAAAGCACAGAGAGTAAGAAATATTCAGATGAGGCTGGAGATGTCAGCAGGGGCCAGATCATGGAGGGCCTTAAAGGTCAGGCAGTAGGGATTGTCATTGAAGGATCCTAAAGAAGGACGCGATATGATTAGATTTGTATTTTTGTGAGGTCATTCTGGCTGAATGTATAGGGATTGGAAGGTTGTAAGACTGGAGTTTAAAAGACCAGTTAGGGGGCCGGCTGTATAGCCCAGTGGATAGGGTGCCGGTTTACCACATGGGAGGCCCTGGGTTCAGTCCTCGGGGCCGAACAAAATAAAAAGCAGAAAAAAAAAAACAAAAAAAGACCAGTTAGGAGGCTGTTGAAATACTTTCTTTTTATTTCTCCCTCTCTTCACAGATACTTGGATTAATTCATGCTTTCCAGAAATTATTACCACAAAAGAGCCCATATTCAACACTGAAATGGCAACATATACAACAGAAATTAATGTCAGTGAGAGCACATACTCAGCATCATCCCCTTCTTCCTCTCTGCCTGCTCTTACTCCTGCTCCTCCTCTGGCTTCCACTTCCACTCCACGGAAAAGAAAATTAATTTGCATAACAGAAGCTTTTATGGAAACTAGTACCATAGCTACAGAAACTGAATCTTATATTGGCAGTCAGGAAGCATTCAAGAATAAAGCTACTGAGTTTGGAGGTAAAAGCTTTCTGTACCTGTGTTATATTTGTGTATGTTTATGCGTTAGGAACAATGCCTAGAAAAACTGCCTGTTTCCACATTGAGCACTCAGGACCTGCTAAATACAAATAAAAGCTCAATGCAAACTCAACTTGCATAAAGCAATCAAACTTGAGAGCTGGAAAGAATCTTGATGATTACGCTAAAAGCCGTGAGTATAAAATAGCCTCAATGTTTAAAACTCAAAGCCTTTTAATAATAAATTACTGTAATTCCCTAAATGTTAATATATAGAATTTATTTGAAAAATATATACCTTAAATGCCTGCCACTAGGAAGTTAAGTCTCCCATTTAAAAGTGGAAGGTCTTGCACTTAATTAGCTCCAAACTTATCATCTCAAGGCTGCAGAGAGGAAACAAACTCCATCTGTCATGTTGCAACTGATAAAGCAGATAGGTTAAGGATTCTACAGGTAAGAAGGCAAGATCAGAAGTGGGCCCAGCACCATAAGTGGTCCCTGTGTGGCCACAGAGAAGGCTTTTCTCTTGCATCATCTTGTCTCCATCACATGTAAAGATGACTCTCTAACAGAGTAGGATACAATGAGGCATAAGTGAAGGACCAACAGGCCCTGTCTCTGTTTCCTCCAGGTGTTCCCACAGCTCTCCTAATACTGGCTCTTCTCTTCTTTGCTGCTGCAGCTGGTCTCGCAGTTTGCTATGTCAAAAGGTGAGATTGTTGGCACCTTTTGTTCATCAGTCTTGTAATCTTTGTCAAATCCCTATTTTGTGTTTTGCCAGGGTTGTATTGCCATTTTCTTGGTCAAAATGGAGATTCCAGTTCTCTTACACTATAAATTGTCTCCTGTAGCTCACCTTTCCTCCCTACGACTTATCTTTCCTACTAAGTCAGCACATGCATGTTATCCAGACTTTAGATATAGGTAAATGGCTATCCCTGGAAAACCAAGAAGAAATAAGAAAAGACTGACATCTGGAGAAAAAAAAGTATATGCTTTATTTTACTTTGGATTCTTTGTTTTTGGTGGAAGGGTTGGGAGGTCAGCCAAAAGCTTGGCCTGTGAATTTACTGTCTAATCTAAATGAATCCATTAAGGCGGGGATGTGCTAATGTACATGAGCATGCATGTATTAGCGTCAGCCTGAAATATAAGTGCCCCCAGTACACCGTGCCAACATATACCATCATAGATGAAGCTTCATCCATTGTTATGTGTGCTACATGGAAATCTCTCACTTTACTTTTATGTTTATGCCTCAAGGTATGTGCCTGCCTTCCCTTTTACAAACAAGAGTCAGCAGAAGGAAATGATTGAAACCAAAACAGTAAGAGAAGAGAAGACCGATGATAGCAACCCTAATGAGGAATCAAAGAAAATTGATAAAAAGCCAGAAGAGCCCCAAAGTCCACCCAAAACTACAGTGCGATGCCTGGAAGCTGAAGTTTAAATGAGAGAGAAGTGAGAGGACACACCTGAGGCCAGTTTCTTTCCTGATGCCTAAGCATCCTGGCCCAGTTGGGGAAACTAAAAGGCCCAAAGAACCAAAGAAGAAAGTCCCTCCTTGGTTCCTAACTGGAATCAGCTCAGGACTGCCTTTGGACTGTGGAGTGCACCAAAGGGAACTCCCTTATTATTATTGTAATCCTTTCTGGATCCTATCCTTCTACCTCCAAAACTTCCCACAACCTCTCTAGCCTGGCTATGTCCAAATAAAATTCCAGTAAGAGAAAGGAACTTTGCAAAGTACAAGGACCCAAAACAGTACGTCAGTACACATTTGTAAATGGCCCTCTAGGTTGGCTGGGAATAGGTGAGTTAAGAGCCAAGGAGCTGTTGATTCCAAGGCTTTCTCTACTGACTCCTCAGCCCAGATCCTTTCTTCTGATCTGGAAGGGAAACATTTATAACATCCTGGCATGTTCCTCTGAGCCAGGCAAGAGCAAAAGAAAGAAGAAAAAGTTTAACAACTGAAGGCCATGGAGATTCACATGACTTGAGACCTAATCTCTGTAAAGTCGAAATAAATAGAATGGGGCCAAGGATACTGACAGTACATTGTCAGCAGGGACAATAAACACAGGCAGGGTAAAAGCATTTTTTTCTGAACAATTTGATTCAGAACCACTTTTTAGAACATAAACACACTTGCTTTTTTTCTCTCTAATGCTGCTGCTATTTTCTCTGAAAGAAACAATATTTTTTACATGAAACAAAAAAAACTCTCTTAAAAAGCTCTATTTTCATCTGTTACAGAAATTATTACTAAGGAAAATTACTCTAAAATTTAACATTTCCTAAATATTTATTATATGCAGACAGTGTGAAAATATTACGTTCTGTAGTTGAACGTTACTCATCAAGAAAAATTGCATATAGTAGAATGTTTTCTGAAGCTAATTTTTTTTCAGTTTTGATATCCCTAGGTTATCTACTCCCTAACCTAATTTTTTTTTTTTTTTTTGGTGAGACTAACCCATTCATTGTTTTCTCTAATCTGTTGACCATTATAGCTTTAATTTATTATTAGCATACCTAAATGCATTATTACCTCTACATTCCAAAGCACATTCTCTAAGCCATTAACATATGTATCATTAGCTCTCCTTTTCCCAGCAAGAGCCTGAGAGGAGCAGAAATAAAAGCTCAAAAAATAAAAGTATTTAGAGATCTTCTTTGTTCTCTTATTTACTTTAATGCATCATATTGTTGCCACAGACGAAACTTAGATAACGAGAAACCCAAGTGGGCACTCAGAGAGACAGAGGAACAAAGTTTTATTATGCGCAGGCCCAGAGGAGAGTCAAGTTTCCAAAAAATCTGAGCCCTGAGCCTTGCTTGGCTGACATGAGTTTACATAGGGATCAATCGCAGGCAAATTCTTAATTACACAGGCTAATTCTTTAAGCAAGCGGGCAGGTGGGGTTTACAGAAGCAGAAGTATGAGTTAGCATATCTTTTATTTTTTTATTTTTTTATTTATTTTTTACATATCCCCCCCCCCTGCTTGCTCTTGCTGTGTGTCCATTCTTCTGTGTTTTTTCTATGTCTGCTTCTTGTCTCCCCCCGTCTTTGCAGCGACGCGCCGAGTCGGACCTCCGCGGCCGCGGCTCCCACCGTTCTTGGGTGGCTCCAATCCGTTTTTCATGGGCGGCTCCGCTCCATGTTTTGCGGGCAGCAGTCCTCCATGTTTTTGTGGGCTGCCTGGCTTCCGCTCTTCGCAGGCGGCAGCTCCGTTTTTTCATGGGTGACTTTGCCATGCCCATGGGGGCTCTGCCCTGCCCGTGGCGGCTTTTTGCCTTGCCCATGGCGGCTTTGCCCCGCCCACAGTGGCTTGCCTTTCTCAAGGCTGTCTGCCTGCTCGGAGAGGTCCCCGGGAGCCGATCCCAGGTCCTCCCATGTGGTACACCGGTGCTCTTATCCACTGAGCTATTTAGCCCGGCCCAACATATCTTTTAAAACAGAGGGCTTCCGTTGCAGGGGAAGACAGGGGCTTTTATTTTCTTAAAGTTACGGGTCTCAGTTTAAGGGGAGGCGGGGGGAGTGTAGCCAATATCTTTCCAAGGCTGTAGGTTTCAGCTAAGGGGGATGAGAGAGTGCTGTTATCTTCCTGAAACTGCGGGTCTCAGCTAAGGAGGAGGAAAGAGTGCTGTTAAAGAGGGAGCAGCAATTTCTTCATCAATATCTTTCATGCAAAATTGAAGTAAGGCCAAATCATAATTTGCTTGTAAAGTAAGAGGGACAACTTCGGTTGTTATAATATAAACATGGAAACCCAACAGTACATATATCACATTGTGCAGCTATTCTTGCCTTGAGTGATCTTATTTCAAGCTGGTCAAGTACCCACACATGAAACAGTGTTACTTGTGGTTTCAGGTCCTCCATTCCAATCTGTTTCAGAGTTTATAAGGGAAACTGGAAATGCACGATAGCTCATATGTCCTGTTTCTCTAGCTTTCCCTTTCCCTCTCTCTAATCTTACCCCCTTGGACCATTAATATTTTCTTCTTTTCACCAGTTACTCCACAGCTTCCTGGTCCTTTTAGTCCAGAGGCCCTAACCCATAGGCATAGTGTTTATTAGATGGTTCCAATTATTTGGAATTATTCTGCAAGGGAGTTTTTCTATTCTCCCCCATTTATTCATTCAATCATTTATTTATATCACTATGAACATATATTTTATACTTTAGGTGATAACTGAAAACTTTTTAAAAAATTTTGTTGCTCAGATTGTTTCAGCTTTGACCACTGGGTACTCTTTCAGTTGGCTATGTGCCTTTGACATACCTCCATCACTGTGGTTTTCACTGAGTACTTCCTTACTTTCTGGCACTTTCAGAGACCCCAGGCCAATCTTGTTTATTTCCTGCCTCAGTTCTAAGATATTTCCAAGGAGCCTGGTTCTTTTTTATTTTTTTATTTTTGAGACTATCAGAAACCAAGATCTGTGCACCAGGTATCCTTGTTGCTACTGGGATGCCATTGCTTCTAGACCCTCTCAATTAACATAACAAAGAAATATAAATGTAAATACTAACTAACCTATGTGTGTATATAGATACATATTTATCTATAAATATTTCTCTATGTAACCATTTATATTCTATATGAAGTTAAACATGAGTTCATACTGGTGTCGCAACTCTAATCCTTTAACACAGGGATCATTCTAGCCTTCCTGCCTTACTTATGTGTAACCTCCCACCTCCAACAGTGAGAAACCTAGTTCCCACTATCCATCATCCACTTTCTTAATTCTTCAATTCTAATATGCATATATAGTAGCTTCATAATTGTTAACCCATACTCCTGTGGAAAACAACTTTTATCAACTGGAGTGCATATGTTCAACTCTTTTTGCCTTTAGTCTTACAGACTCCACTCATTTTCAAAGTTATTTAGGTGAACACCCCTTACTCCTCCCAGCCCCTTCAGTGAAGTTGTTGCATACTATTTTTTTAAGGATGTACTGGGGATTGAACCCAGGACCTTGTACATGGGAAACAGTGCTCAGCCACTGAGCTGCATCCACTCCCCAGTGAGAATTGGTTTTCTTGTTTGTTTTTGTTTTTGTTTTTGTTTTTAGGAAGTACCTGGGATCAAACCTGGAACCTCATACATGGGAAGCAGGCACTCAACCACTTGAGCTACATCTGCTCCCCCAAACATTTTTAATACAGTCAGATTCTTTTGTGACAATCTGCATTCCCATCCTAGGAACCCCCAGCCTCCAAATTATTTTTTCATATAATAAAATTTTATAGTAATCCATTGTATGTGTGCACTATGATTGGTTTATCTGGCAGTTATACTATCTAACATTACTACCATTTTATGAAAGAAAATAGAAAGGATATAAAACTCAAATAAAGAGAAATCATTAAATAAGTCTAGTTTTATGAAAAACTCATTGTATGGTCCTTATTTTCCTCTTTTTATGATAGACCAATAAAGACTCACTCACAGATAAGCACCAGTCAAAGGATAGGCATTTGCCAACCAATATTCTAGCAGATATAATTCCCTGAGCTATAGGTAAGATAACTTTGTAGGATAACGTGGACACACTTAGAGCAAGGGCAAAACAAACCCCATGATAGGAGACTAACTCTACTTTCCCAGTTGTCTCCCCTTCCACATTCTTCTAACCTGTTCCACCCTTGCCCACATACCACATACCATGTTCAACTACCATTAAGCAAAGAAAGATTTCAGTATCTAGAAGGAGAGAGAGACAACTTACTACTCACAGTAATTTAAACCTAATTGTACTAAGTGCTATAATACAGGCAAGGCTATGGAAACCTAAAGGAGAAATGCAAGGGCATGATTATTTTGAAGTTAGTTTTTGTTGCCATGCTATGGCTGCATTTCTTTTTATTTCAGCACCATTCCAAGCCTGAACCATAGAGGTCTAAGCTTAATAGAGGATGAAGAATTATTAGACTTAAAAACAGAGTGAGAAAATACAGTACCTAGAGTACTATTATTAGGATACATAAATAAAGGGTCATGGAGCTTGAATAGTGGCATTAAATATTAACTGAATTGAAATGAACACAATTTACTTTTTCTTAAATATGCTCTGACCTCTCCACACTATTTCCCCAACCTAAGTTCAAGTTCTCATAACTTTTTACCTGTATCAGTGCTCTCCCTGTGTCCAGTCTCAGCAACCTCTATGCCACACCTGCAGCCCATCCTTTGATCCTACTCTTTATCATCATTGTGAATTTTCTCTAATACAAAGCTTATTAGGTCTTTTTTTTTTAGGTGTCAGGGCTGGGGATTGAACCCAGGATCTTTTATGTGGGAAGCTAGTGCTCAACTACTGAGCTACATCAGCTCCCCCAGGTTGGTTTTTACATTTGTTTGTTGTTCGTTTTTGTTTTTATGAAGTACTGGGGATCGAACCTGGGACCTCATATGTGGGAAGCAGGCACTCAACCGCTTGAGCTACATTCATTCCCCTTAATATGTCATTCTTATGTCCAGAAATCTTTGAGGGATTCCCATTTTCTCCAGAAGCAAGTCCAAACACATTACTATACTGGGTGCATATGGTGAGCTGACATTTTGTATCCATTTCAAATACTTTCTAGTGTGCCTTCCTAAACTGCAGAGGATGGAAAACTAAAATTACCTGTACCAGTTTGGCATTGTTTATAAATTCCAAAAATAGATATTGGATTGTGTTTGTAAACTGGTCTGTTCCTCTGGGTGTATTAGATTGCATTAAATTCAGAGGTTTCATTCACAGAGAAAACTATGTGGAGAAGGAGAACACAGAAGTAGATACATAGGAAGAGAGAGTCCTTCATAGACAGCCCTGGAAAGAGATGAGCCTGATAGTCTATAGCTGACCTTGTGGAGACAGCAGAGCAGCTAAGCCCAGAAAGAAACGAGCCCCGAGGAGAAAGACAAGCCTTATGCCAGCCTACAGCTGAGATCAGAAGAACCTGGGACCACAGAGCCTTAAGAGGAAGGAGGAAGTCTGAACTGTCACAGAAACTGGCAGCCATCTTGCTCCTACACATGGCCACAGAGTTCAGTGAGGGAAGTAACTTACGTTTTATGGCCTGTGACTGTAAGCTTCTACCCCAAATAAATACCCTTTATAAATGCCAACAGATATCTGGTACTTTGCATCAGCACCCCTTTGGCTAATACAGAATTTGGTACTGGGAGTGGGGTCATGCTTTTGCAATTACCAAAATGCTGGAACAGTTTTATAAATGGGTAAGGAGTAATTTTTAGAGGAATTGTGAGATTCTTGATGGAAAAGGCCTAGATTGCTTTGAAGAGACTGTTGGTAGTAATATGGAGCCTAAAGTTATTTTTGATAAGGCCTTAGAATGAAATAATTGAGAGATGTTTGATAGAAAAAGCCTAGAGTACTTTGAAGAGACTGTTGGTAGGAATATAGACACTAAAGAGACTTTTGATG
>PVKH010010112.1:0-18441 GCA_004027955.1 Chaetophractus vellerosus | reverse complement strand
ACCTGGGAGCCTTGTAACCATGCAGATTTTGGTACCCTAAGTCTATGGGAGTGTGGGGGGGTGTTGAGGTGTAAGAGTCTGTTTTTAACAAGCTCCCAGGTGAAGCTCTTGCTGCTAGTCTGCGGACCACATTTTGAATAACCAAGGCTTTAGATCAGTGGGTCTAAATTAGAATTACCTGAACAAAGTCCTAGCTACTATACTAGACATCACTTCTTATTGAATGGGAGTCATCAATGGTAGAGCCCTAGTTCTCAATAGTACCTAGGTGATTCTAATGTTTGGACAGATTCAGGATTTACTCTCTTAAGTGGGCCTACTACAAACTTTGTCCTTCAGTTTTTCACAAGTGTGACAACAACAAAAACAACAACAATCTGAACATATCTATGCCATACCATTGGTTAGTATTTTAATACCATTCTGGAATCTTTTCAGAAGATTACAATATGACATTGACTGAGAAACATGTTATTGTCTAGTCAAGAGCGTTGCGTTCTTTTTTCCAACCCCATGGTTTACCAATTGTTTTCATAGATTATGGGAACTTTTACACCTTGTGGTATGGAAAGAGAGGAAATTAATTGGAGATAAAACAAAGAAAGAATGACAATTATTTAACATAACATAAATTAATATTATAATATAAAGAGCACTGGACATGGAATTATTGTGATGAATTATTTTATTTCTCATTTTATATTAATTGGGATAGGTTAAAACTAGTGGCCCTTTTAGCCCAAATTTAATCTGCAATGTGTCTTGCTTGGCTTAAATATGTAGTGGTTGTATTGTTTGTTTGATCTGTTATTTGGATTTGAATAAGTTTAGGCAGAACTTGCATTCAACCACAGGTTTCATCCTGCAGTCTCATATTTATGCTATTGGCTACCATTTATGCATTTGAGTTTTTTATTCCTATACTCTATAGTAAAAAGTATTAATCTATTTTCAGCAAACACTACATTTTCTTATTATAATAGTAGGACTGGGAGAGAAGTTATAATTATGAAAAAATTAAAAAGAGAAAAAAAGGGTAAACACAATCCATAGGTCAATTACAAATATTTAGTTCAACGTTTGTTAGAACAAATTTTCCCTTTGGGATCTAAATAAAATCAGCTACATGAGGGCATGAAATGATCAAGCTTTAGAAAACTGAATATTTTTTACTCATTCAAGATTTTTTAAAATTTCAAATAATAGATGCTACATGTTCAAATACATTTGCTATAGTATCAATTACCAACTATTGAACTATGGCTGTACCTCATTTCTCTGAAAATCTAGTTTTGCCAAGCATGTTATTTAATCAACTGCTAAATATAATCATTTGCCCTTTAATTTTCTTTATGTCTAGCCATGTTTGATGAAGAAACCTCAAAATAATCACTTATTCATCCCTGTACTTTCTCCCATCCTACTTAATCTAGAAAACAATACACAGGGACCTAAAAGATTCCTTTTTGCCCCAAAATAAATATCAATTAGCAACAAGACTTCATATAACATGCACAAAAATGATTGCGTCTTATAGAGTATGCCTTGGGTATTTCATTGAACTGGTAGAAAGGCAATTACTGTTTGAAGCCACATGCATTCTTTCAGAATATCTTAACTTATTTTTTGAACTCACTTGTTTTCAAGGTAACTTGCTGTCTTGAAAAAATATGATTTTGGTGAAATTACAGTTTTTATTTGATGTTTACATCCCAGTCTAGGCCTTTTAAAAGCTTATTATTATTATTATTATTAATGAAATAGGTGTCACTTCAAGAAGCTCTTGAAAAATGCATCTAAACTTTGTTTGGTTTATGATGAAATGATAGTTATAACAACTCATACAACCTTCTACTGACAAGAAAATTGTGCATAAAAATTCCCAAACTACAATGTCAGCTTCCTAAAAATGTTTTGTATCTAAACCTGAAGTATTGAGAGAGATATTGCTTAGAACATATGCAGAATAAAAGCATTCTTAATTTTTAAAATGACAAGACTTTTTAGTTAAACCATGTCACATTTATGACAAGAGAAAAACTACTTATTTTGGCAGCTTGTGACTTAATGAAGCATTTAAGTATCAATACAAGGCTTCATTAAATGGAAACATATGGCAAACCATATCATTATTTAGTTATTCAAATGCTGAAGAACTGTTATAGTTTAACAATGTAAATAATACCTAGTAAATGTATCATTTCATTGCTAAGTTTCAGAAAATATTTTAATAGATCATTATATATCTTGCCACTGTATTTACAACTAGAATAAGTTAATTTTAGTGGTCACCATATCTCATTCAAAATGCTAATGTGCAGATAATAGAGTAAACATGGAGAAAGAGCCTCAGCAGAAAATGGATTTCAAAGACTTGGAATAAATCAAACACTCTTATCAAATTTATCACTAGTAAAATTACAAATGTCTTAAATATAAGAGAAAACTCCTTAATTTCTGGATTCCATTTTAAATGGGTTTTCATGTATGAATACTATACATTCATATGCCAGAAAAGATATATTTTCAAATTAAGATTCTCTACTATCTCTACCCTCTTAATAAATGCCCACTAATAAACCTATATGGTGGTTCTCCAAAGAAATGTGTGGTTAGTCTAAACCAGAACAATAAATAATTGATTTATTTGGGGACATTTGAGTACTCTGATATATATATGATTTATTGTGGGTGGTTTTTTTTTTGTCATTCTCTTGGCCACCACACTTTCCAAAGCCTAATTAACACATTTCTTAAATGTTTTGCTTTGCTTAAGGTAAATTCTTTAGATACATTCAGAAATGTCTATAATTGCCATATTTTATATATATGGTAATAAAATGTCAACAAAAGTCCTTTATTACTCTACAAACACTTATTAAGTCTTAATGGAGCAATGCTTTATGATATAGTCATTGATGTAGCAAATTTCCTTTCAGGCAATTTATATACAAAATGAAAGAAAACTTGGATGGAGTCCAGAAGCAAATGATTATACTCTATACAGTGACATTGAAAACATGGGACAAATTTATTTTATATTGAATCGTTCATACATAGTATTTTAAAGTCTTTTAGAGAATAACAGTAAAAAAATGACAGGATAATATTAAATAATGGATAATAGGAGAGAGAAGGAAAATTTAAATTGTATAAGCAAATAAAAATGCGTATTTTTCAGCGAAGTATTGAAATGAGATCGAAAGCAGTGATGTTTAGAATAAGATATAGCATAGCTGCTCTTTGTAGTGAAAGACTCATAAATAGTATTAGAGATCAAGAATGGCATGAAATATAACCTAAAACAGTCCATGTTTACTAACTACTGACATTAAGAAGGTACAGGGCCTTCATGTTGCCTTAAATACGTATAGAACAAAATGGCTATAATGAAAAAGCAAATATCAAATCCAATAGTTGCTTTGGAAAAATCATTTATTTTTAGTTTCTTGGCTGAGTCAATTATGTAGAAAATTATAATATATACAAATGCCTTCCTGAGCCTTTTCCTCAGCTGTTTATTTTTAATTTAATGGATATCAGAGTCATTCATACACATGAACTGGGGTGCCTGAGATGCTGGTCTGTTTGCAGGCCTAGCAACAAAACATAGTGCAGTTGTTAACAACATGGACTTTTGAAATGAGTCTAGCCTCCACTTGAGTTCCATCTTTGCCACTTAGGAGATGTGCAACTTCAGACAATCTTCTTAATATATCTAGTCTTTAGTTTCTCTTCTCTAGTGTGGAGGTGATAATAATGGTATCTACCTCAAAGGGTTATTGAAATAATGTAAGAATTTTTAAAAACCATGTAAATATTTATCAGATAGTTACTCAAAATTTCTCTGGACAGATTAGCCTTTCAAATGGGGTCTTACATGATCCAGAAACCCTGTGGCCTTAAACGAACCATTAAAATAAGAACAAGGCCAGTGGTATCTCTGGGAGCTTAGTAGAGAAAAATACCAAGGCAAAATTTCAGATGAAAAATATTATAAGTCAGGCTGCAAGGGAATCCCACATATAAATCCAAAACTAAACCAGAATAAACTCCACCCTGGGCAAGGAACAATGTCAAGCATACACACACACATACACACAACAAATGGGACCAGACCAAAAACTTCATATGGTCAAGCAATCTACGGAGATTAGAAAATGAAAGTTTGCAATTATGAAAGATTTTTTTTAAATAAATATAAAACGTAATAAAAGAACAAGACACTATGAATAAAAAACAAGATCATCTGGAAAAAAATAGAACAAATGACCACTTAGAGAAATGAAAAATATCATTAAAATGTAAATTTTTAAAAATGTGTAGTAGAGAATATTTGAGAAGAGCTAATTAGTGAATTGGAAAATGTTTCTGAAAAAATTAAAATAATGCAACATAGATGAAATTATATAATGTATGTAAGAGAGGTTAAGAGACATAAATGATAGGATGAAAAGATTCAACATGTAGATGTATGAAGATCCAGTAGGAGAGAATAGAGAGAATGTGGAGAAATAAGGAAGAGACAATGGCTGAGAAAGTTGAAGATGTAATAAAAGGCAGGAATCCTCAGGTTCAGGAAGAACAAAGAATGTCTAGCAGTATAAATTAACACATATTTATGTTTCCTCAGTTCAAAAATAAAGGTAAGATCTTACATATCAAAGATAAAGCACAATGATAAAGGCCAGATCGTAAAAGCAATTAGATTTAAAAGGCAGACTGCTTACAAAAGAAAGACTATTAGGCAAACAATAGACTTACCAATGGAAACAATAGAGCATAAAAGACAATAGAAACACACAATCTCTATCATTTTTCTCAATTTCCCTCCCCCTCCCCCTCCCCCTCCCCCTGAGATGGTTCTGTCGACCGTCTGCTCATTATCTGCTTATTATCTGTTCATCTTCTTTAGGAGGCATTGGGAACCGAACCGGGGACCTCCCATTTGGGAGGCTAGTGCCCAACTGCTTGAGCCACTTCCTCTCAAGCTGGTTGCAGTGTCTACTGGTTGCAGAGGTTGCTGTTTGTGGCATCTGCTGTTTGCGGTGTCTGCTTGTCTTCTTTGGGAGACACTGAGAACTGAACCCGGGACCTCCTAAGTGGGAGGCAGGTGCTCAACTGCTTGAGCCACAACTGCTCCCCAGACACAATCTTTAAATTGTTAAGAGAACAATGGTAGCAACTCAAATAGTTTACCACTAATAGACCCATGTTATATGAACTCTTAACTAATTCAAGAAGTAAATTGAATCCAAAAGTATGTAAAGAGCAAGAGTAAAGAAATTGGTAATGCTGTGAGTAAATCTAAACAAGTATGGACTTTATAATACCAATGCCCAATTTTGAGGATGTGAAACAAAATGGATTAAATACAGAGCAATAAAAAAATCTTTCAGAATATGAGAGGAGTGATTGCAGACAAAATATTCTAAGTTTATATCATTTTTAGGAGATGTATATAGATATTAACTTGACTTTTTGAGTCAAGAATTCTGTAAAAAATAAGATTTACTAAAAAAAAAAAGAAATAAAATGTAGATCTTCCAAACCCTACAGAGAAGAGGATTTATGAAATATTATTAATCGAGTAAGAAGAAAGGAAAGAGAAAAAAGAAGCAAAGCAAAAATATAGGTAATAAAAATCAAAAGGATGATAGAAACTAATCTAAGTCAATTTTAAAAGTAAATATTAGCAAAATTACAATTTATTAAAAGCAAAAAATTATATTAACTGAATGTACTCAACTTAAAAAGTAGAGAATCAGAGAATGAGAAAACAAAAACATAGTGACATGCTGCTTACATGAGACACTACTAAAACATAATGACACAGAAAAGCTTGAGCAATTATATTAAAATCAGATATAACAAGAATTATTTGGATAAAGAAGGCCATAATAAAAATTTTAATAAAAATCATTATATAGGTATAAATATTCTGAACTTTTAAAGACTGAAAAACATGGCCTCAAAAAAAACAAGTCCACAGCAATATTGTGAAATTTTAACTTGCCTCACAGAATAATTAAAATAGTTGAAAGAAGAGTAAATGCCTGGTGAAAATTAATAAGATTGATCTAATGATATACATATATCCCTGCACTCAACAATTAGAAAATACATATTCCATACCAGTACACATTATAATTCATCACAGACTAGACTATAAAGGAAGTCTATTTTCAAAAAACCAATATCATACAGACCACAATCTCTTGCAATAATTCAGTTAAAGTAGAAATAAATAATAAATTCATAAAAAATCTGCCCATATATTTGAAAATTTAAAATACACCTCTACATATTTCATGGATCAAGCATTCAATTATACATTTAAATCTCTATCTATCTATATGTATAATTAAATGACAAGGGAAAAATGCATATCAACATTTGTGGAATGGACTCTTAGACAGAAATGTATAGCCTTAGATGAAAAGAGAAAAAGGTTTAAAATTAATATGCTAAGCATCAAACTAAGAATTTAAAAAGAACAGCAGAATGAAATTGATGGAATAATATGAAAAGATAATACATTGATTATATAAAAGGGAGGGAGGGAGGAGGAAATAATAAAAGGAACAAATAAACAATATTAGAGGATTTCTGCTTCTAATACTGGCAGATAGATATCTTTGACCAGCTCTCACAATTAGCCAGGAAAGCTGGAGTAAATATATGAAATATAAATGTAAATATAAGAAATTCTGTTTGAAGGTATTTGGAGAGGTAGGAAATAAGAAAGTAAAGAATTTCCATATGGATATCAACTTTTCCACCTCTTTTGTTGAAAAGAATGTTGATAACCATATGGAAAAAAATAAACCTCAGTTATTACCTTACACAAAAATTAATTTGATGTGGATACTATATATAAAAGCAAAAGCTAAATCAAAAAAGCTTCTAGAAGAAAACATAGATGAATATCCTCCTTACTTGAGGACAGAAATAGTTTCTCGGACAGCAAAGATCATAAAAGGGAAAAAAATTGATAAATTAGGTTTCTTTGAAATTAAAAATTACTGCTCACCAAAATCTACCATTTAAGAAAATGAAGAAACAAACTGGGAAAAATATTTACTGAGCAAGTACCTGACAAAGGACTTATATCCATTATATATAAAGCATTCTCAGAATTCAATAATAAAAAGATAATAAATAATAATAAAATGCTCCATTAAAATATAAGTAAAATATTTGAAGGGATTCTTTACAAAGGAAGATACACAAATAGCCAATATGAAAAGAATGTCCAACATTATTAGCTATCAGGAAAACACTTGTTAAAGTCATAATGAGGTAGCAGTACACATCCACTGGAAAGGCAATATTAAGAAGAATAACAACAAATGTTGAAGAGTACAGGAATAACCAAAACTCTCATTTGTTCTTAGTAGAAAAGTAAAATGATACAAACTTTTGGTGAAAGTGTGTCAGTTTCTTATAAAGTTAAACAAATGCGTCCCCTTTATTCTGACAATTCCACTCCAAGTTATTACTTAAAAGAATTAAAATGCAAAAAGAGTTGTATGAAAATGTGTATCCAACTTTATTTGTGATAACCAAAATCTAAAAAAAAAACAAATATCTATCAAATGGGAATGGATGGATAATCTGTGGCATATTCATATTGTGTAATTCTATACAGCAATAAAAAGAGTCGACTGATTTGGGAAACAACATAAATTATTTTTTAAAAAACATTATGCATTCAAAACTTCAATGAAGTCTTGAAGAAAAATACATACTGTATTTTTTCATTTATGCAAAGTTCTAGAAAATGCTGAAACAAACCATGGTATAACAACTCAGAAGAGTGATTGCCTCTGGGAGGCTAGGGGTGGGGGCTTGACTAAGAAAGGACAGGAGGGAACTCTGTGGGGTGATAATATTATTTTATATACTGATAGGGGTTGGGGTTCACAGGTGTAGGCATTGGTCAAAACTCTTTGAATGATACAACCGGCAATTTTTGCATCTCAATGTGTATAAACGTTAAATAAGTAAAGATCAGTAAATAAACATGGAATTCTAGTAAATGATATACATGCTGAAATGTTTAGGGGTAAAGTATACTAATGTCTGTAACTTACTTTGAGAGTCACAAAAAGTTAAGAGACTGGATGGATAAAGGGATGAAAGGACAGATGTACTGTAAGTTAAATATAGAAAAATTTAACTGTAGAATCTTGTTGGTGAGTGTATGGTATTCACTCTATTACTCTTTCAATTATTCTGTATGTTTGGAGTTTTTAAAAAGAAATATTGGGGAAAGTGGATACTAGTTGTAACAGGAAAAATAGTATAAGAAACCCAAGAGGAAAATACAATAAGAGATAAACTATAAAGTTATACAGACAAGTAAAAAACTACAATAGTTAAAAACAGAAGTGACATTACAAATCAGAGGGAAAAGAATGGATTAATCAATAAGCAATGCCAGAACAATTGGGAATCCATATGGAAAAAGATACTATATATCTCACATAAAAAATAAAATCCAGATGGATTAAAGATTAGATGTAACAATCTTTTTTAAAAAATGCATTACTTATAGGAAAAACCAGTCTATTTTCAATTTTGGAATAGGCAATGAATTCCTAAATAACACAGAAAACAAAAATCATAAAAGAAAAGAAACAATACATCAAAATTAGAATAAATCACCTCTATTTGAAGAAGACTATCATAATAAAAGTGAAAAGACCAATCATAAAGTGAAAGCTCTGTTCTTAATTCATGTAACTGCAAAATCTTAGTGTCCAAACTACACAAAAATGCTAACAAATTAAAAAGGACAATCCAAAAATAGGCATCAAGAAATGTACAGAGTGGGAATAGAAAATGGCTGATAAACACAAGGAAATTTTCTAAATCTCACTAGTATTTGGGAAAGAGATAAATCATATGGAGACCATTCACAATTAATAACCTATCACACGAACTATTGGGAGAACGTATCAAAACCAGAACTCTTATACATACTGATGGAAAAATAAATCAGCATCCTCAAAGATACACATACCCTAACCCAGCAATACTACTAGGCTTCTTCTCTTGAGAAACTCTTACACACATTTACATAAAGATGAAATCCAAGGGTGTTCATTATAACCTATTAGTAAAGTGGTAAAATGGAGACAAATTTTACTTTCCCTGATTTTGTTTGTGATGAAATAATTGAATCTATAAGTTAAAATGAATGACTTTTATCTACATGTAGCAACCTGAATACATCTCAAAAAAACCCTAATGCAAATAAAGAAGAAAATTGCAAAGTATCAAATTCCATATTAAACCACTTATGAATAATATTAAGCACACAAACCATAGAATATGTAGTTTATAGATATATAACTGTCTAAAAATTATTCAAAAGCACATTTTGGAATGATACTAGTTTCAAGACAATAGTCATCTCTTGGGAGGGAAGGAAGAAGACAGAATGGGATAGACAGGGTAAAAATCTATTTGTGTCACTTTATTTCCTTCTTTTTAAAGAAAGGGTATATGGCAAATATAGCAAATGTCAATATACATATGTGTTGTGTGACTTTCAGTAGTTTTCCTTTCATTTGAAATATTTTGGAATGAAATTAGAAATATTTTTAAAGGAAGGGAAATTTCACAACTCAATGAACCACTATAGAAGGGCAATAATATATACTTTTGGATAGTAGAGGCATTTACTTGACTTTAATTATTTATATGCTTGGAAGGAGCTATCCATTTTCTTTTGAGTAACTTTCTACAATGTCCCAACCAAGATTATTTGCATTTTGCTGATCATTTCTAAAAGATGCTGGAAATAAGTAAAAAGCAGCAGCAACCAATTTTTAAGCAATAGCAAAGGTGGACAGCTTGAAAGATGCAGCAAGAGGCAAATCCCCACTGATCCAAAGAAAATCCTTCCATGCCCTTGAAGCCCAGAGATGGAGAAAACCAGTTATAGACATCCTATATATTTCTTATTCAATTTTAATTTTGCTTTTATATTAAAATGGCAGCTTAGACAGATGGCTCACAAGTAATATTTAAGGCTCCTGATGTGAATTATCAACAGAATAATAAACTTTCAGTTCTTTCTAACTTTCAGTTTTTTAGTCATCAATTTCTGCTGTTAGTTTATAAATACTGCTTTTGCAGGCAAATAAAAAAAAATTACCAACCAATTTTGGTTCAGTTTGGGAATGCTGTAGTTATAGATTCAACTACATAAACACAGAACAAACTCTTCATTTGGAAATGATAAATCCTCATATTCTTGTAGTGTTACTTATGTGAGGCACTAAGCTTTATCATTTTTTGACTTTTTTCCTTAGAGTTCCACATAATAATTTTGTAGCTGAAGATACTGAAGATTAAGATATTAAGTAGTATTGCCCAGGGCACACAAGAAGTATATAGTATTTTAGCTATTCAAATCCAGCAAGTAGCATAATGTAAATTGATGAGTAGGCCATCAGTAAATATTCGTTGAATGAATAAAAAATGCTGAGTGAAGGATGAATTGATAGATGGATAGATAGATAGGTAGATGGATAGATGAGTATCTGGCTTCAAATCATGACTCTTTTTTTCTGCACCACGTTGTTTTAACCCATAATTATCTCCTCATTAATGAATATATGTATGTTGGTGACTCGTTATCTGAAAGGCTAATTAAATCATGAGTACATTTTTAATCAGGTTTTAAGTTGTATGAGAATCTTAGTGGGCGAAATGACACACCTATCTACCTTAAGCTGAAAATGTTTCTATCAACTTATTGCTCAATTAATTCCATCTAAAACTAAACATAAGATTCCACTTATTTCCCAACTAAGGCATTTAACTCTTAACATGTATATCTTGTTTTATTCAATAGGTATATTTCTTTTGACAGGATCTGGCTAAACACCACATACAGATATAGTTTCCTAATAATTTTTTTATTGATTTATTTAAAATTATAAGACTAAGTAGCTGGAAATTCAGCACCAACAAATCCTCTTCATTGCATGTATTTGTTCATTCATTTATTGAATAAATATATATCATACATCAAGGTATTCTACAAGTTTATTATTAGAATATGATGGGTATTCAAAAAGATACCACTTCTGTATTCAAAAACTTACAGGCTAGTGAGGGTAAAAAGATAGACAAAGAAATAAAGCAATAACTAATTGTAAACGATGTTAAGCTCCATGGAGAAAATAAAAATTGTGACAAGAAAATAAGGAATGATTACTCTGACGAGATGGTCAGGGGAGGTTTTTCTTAGGATGTAACAAGGAGGCTGAGATGGGAAGGCTAGTAGCCCTACCTTCTGGCTAACATTAGAACTCTGGATTACTGTCTATAGAGAGGATGTTAATAACCTGAAAAAAGGAAACTTCATAGACTTATTTGTGGAGTTGTTTAAGGTTGTTCTCAATATAGATTCTGAAAGATGCCTGCCAAAATGCCATGTCTGAAAAAAAAGAGCCAGAGAGATGGAGAGTTATAGCTGATTTCTTGCAAGATTACGTGCTGTGGAAAAAAATAAAAACCCTTGTAAGTATAATTTGAAATCCTTGTAAGCTTAATTGTGAATTGAGTGACTGCAATTAGAGTATCTCAAAATATTTCTGCAATTAATGTAAAAGCCAGATATGACATAGCAAGGCCTGTACAGGAAGTATGTGAAAAGCTGAAGAGGAGTAGTCACAAAGACCTAACAACTAGGATAATAAAGAGAAAATGGGTTTGAAAGTGATCAAGAAAAATTATTCGCACAGTTTTATCTTTAATTTTAAGTTTCTTTTTAATGTAGTGGTAGAATATTATTTTTCCTGCATTAATTTATGGTACATGCATTTTAATTCTAACTCCATAGTGTTAATTAAGTCCTTTTTCAGGCTTTTGAAGTCCTAAATTAAAGAGCCTGCCAGTTTTGATATAGTAAGATGACAATGCCAGTTCTAATAATCCTTTTTCCATTTTCCCATGGAAGTAATCTAGGGAATGAAAAGTCTTAAACATAAAAATGTGTGCCATAAATAGAAACTGGAGTAGAGTGTGACCCACACAGTAGAAATTCAGATGTATTTCTTTCTTTCAGCACAGAAAGACAAACCTAAAGGAAGAAATGAAAAACTAATCCTCAGCTCTAGCTCCTAAGAAAATGTCATAGCATCACTTAAGATGAGATTCAGGCAAAACATCTAAGTGACTCTTAACAGGGGAGGTGAGGACTGAAGGAAAGGGCGAGCTATTGACACACTGAGTATTGCCAAATATTGCACTCTTTATGGCTCCACACCAAAAATATTGAAAGCATCCAAACAACAATGTCTCAGAATTCTCACAGAGGCTCTAATGAGGAAGACCTGCAGTGTGGTGAGACTTCTGTCTGACAAACCAGGAGCTTTTGATGGGCATCAGTGCCAGGAAACAGGCCAGGCACAGATATACTTTATACCTTGAGTGGACTTTAAGGCAAATAATAAAGTAGAATCTTTTTAACTGACAGATGTCTAATTATCAAATAAATGCATTATGACTAGAAAATTTTGAAACTTCTAATCCCTCCAATTGGTTAATTTCATGTGTCAACTTGACTAGGTTATGTTGTCCAGTCATTTGGTCAAGCAAACATTGGCATGAATGTCACTGTGATGGTATTTTGTGGATGGATTTGCATCTATAGTCAATTGATTGTATCTATGCCTGATTACATCTACAATCAACAAAGTAGGGTGCTCAGCAATGAGGGGAGTCCCCTCATCCAATCAGTTAGAAGTCTTAAAAGCCAGAACTGAGGATTTCATAAGTCAGAAAGAAGAATCCCTGCCTCTACTTCAGCCAGCAAGCTTATCCAGAGGAGTTCAACTTCACCTTCACTAGACTTTCCAACCTGTCATAATCTGGTCTTCAGGGAACGTGATCACCTTTCCCTTCCGCAAGACTTTATACATCCATTACATTGATGACATTGTGCTGATTAGAAATAGTGAACAAGACATAGCAACTACTCTAGACTTATTGGAAAGAATTTGCATTTAAGAAGGTGGGAAATAAATCCAACAAAAATTCAAGAGCCTTTTACCTCAGTGAAATTTTGAGGCATCCAGTGCATTGGGACATGTTGAGATATCCCTTCTAAGATGAAAGATAAGCTGTTGCATCTGGCCCCTCCTACAACCAAATAAGAGGTACAATGCCTAGTGGGCCTCTTTGGATTTTGGAGACAAATTATTCCTCATTTGGATGTGCTACTCTGGCCCATTTGCCAAGTGAACAGAAACTCTACTCGTTTTGAGTGGGGACAAGAACAAGAGAAGGCTCTGCAATAGGTCCAGAGTGCTGTGCAAGCTGCTCTGCCACTTGGGCCATATGATTCAGCAGATACAATGGTACTTGATGTGTCAGTGGCAAATAGAGATGCTGTTTGGAAACCTTGCCAGGTCTTTGTAGAAGAATCACAGCAAAGATCCATAAGATTTTGGAGCAAAGTGCAACCGTCCTCTGCAGATGACTACTTTCCCTTTGAGAAACAAATTTTAGCCTGCTATTGGGCTTAGTAGAGACTGGATGCTTAACCATAGGCCACCAAGTTACCATAAGGCCTGAGTTATCCATCATGGACTGAGTGTTCATGACCCACCAAGCCACAAAGTTGGTCATGGACAGCAGAACTTCATTATCAAATGGAAGTGGTATATACAAGATTGGGCTCAAGCAGGCCCTAAAGACACAAGTAAGTTACACTGGAAAGTGGCCCAAATGCCAATGGCCCTACTTCTGTCACATTACGTTCTCCTTCCCAGCCCATAGCTATGGCTTCTTAGAGAGTTCCTTATGATCAGCTAACTGAGGAAGAGAAAACTTGGGCCTGATTTGCAGATGGTTCTGCACAATATGCTGTTACCACCCAAAAGCGGACAGTTGCAGCACTATAGCCTCTTTCCTTGACATCCCTTAAGGACAGTAGTGAAGTGAAGGAAAATCATCCCACTGGGCAGAATTTTGAGCAATGCACCCAGTTGTTCATTTAGCTTGGAAAGAGTGGCCAGAAGTTCATTTGTGTAGCGAATCATTGTCTGTGATCAATGGTTGGGCTGGGTGATCAGGACATGGAAAGAACATAATTGGAAAATTGTTGACAAAGAGACCTGGGGTAAAAGTAAATGGACAGAATGTGGTATTTGAGACTTTTGTAGTCCCCAGAAAATTTTGTTCTTAAATTGGTCCATTCCTGTGAGTGTAAACTTTGATTAAATTAAATTCAGTTAAGGACCATATGATTAGATCACTCCAGTAAGGCATAGCTCAGGGTGAGTATTAATCCTCTTACTGGAGTCCTTTAAAAACTTGATCAGTGGAGACAGAGACAGAAAGAAACTCCAAGAAGCTGAGAGAGGAAGCCACTGAAGCCAGAAGCTGAAAGCAACGAGGTCCAGAAGAGAGAGAGGAGGCAAGTGGATACCACCCTGTGTCTGATCTCCTACAGCTGCAGCATCTCTTGATGATGCCTTGATTTGGACACTTTCATGGCTTTGAAATTTAAGATTTTAAACTAATAAACCCCCATTGTAAGAGCCAGCCCATTTCTGGTATATTGCTTTGGCAGACTTTGGCAAACGAAAACACAGACCTTTTTGAATGGGCAAAAAACATGAAGATATTTGCATCCCATGTGGTGAGTGCTCACTCACCATACGGTGACATTAGCAGAGGAGGATACAATGACCCCTTCTGTAGATACAAGTCAACCTCTTTCCCCAGCCACTCATTTCATTACCCAACGGGCTCATGAAGAAAGTGGGCATGGTGGTAGGGATGGAAATTATGCACAGGCTCAACAACCTGGATTTCCACTCACCAGGGCTGACCTGACTACAGCCACTGCTGAGTGCCAAATCTGCCGGCAGCAGAGAACAATACTCAGCCCCTGATATGACACCATTCCCTGAGGTGAAAAACCTGCTACATGGTGGCAGGTTGATTACATTCATCTGTTTCCATAATGGAAGGGACAGCATTTTGTTCTTACTAGAATAGACACTTACTTTGGACACAGAATTGCCTTCTCTGCATACAATGATTCTGCCAGAACTACCATCCATGGAATCACAGAATGCCTTATTCACCATCATGTTATTCCACACAGCATCACTTCTGATCAAGGAACCCACTTTACAGCAAATGAAGTGTCACATGGGCCCATGTTCATGGAATTCACTGGACTTACCATTTCCCCCATCATCCTGAATCAGGTGGATTCACAGAACAGTGGAATGGCCATTTGAAGACACAATTATGGCACTGACTAGGTGTCAATACCTTGCACTAGAGAAGCAACATTCTCCAGGAGTCTGTAAATGCTCTAAAATCAGCATCCAATCTACAGTGCCAGGATTCATGTGTCCAAGAATCAAAGGATAGAAGTGGGAATGGCACAACTCACTATTTCCCCTACTGTTCCACTATTTTTTTTTCTTTTTGTCCCTGAAACCTTATACTCTGCTGGTCTAGAGGTCTTACTTCTGCAAATGGGGGAGTGTTTTCACCAGGAGACAAAACAACGATTCCATTGAACTGGAAATTAAGACAGCCAACCAGCCACTTTGGGTTCCTCATGCCTCTAAATCAACAGGTCAAAAAGTAGTTACTATATTGGCTGGGGTGACTGATCCTGATTGTCAAGGGGAAATAGGATTGCTACTACACAGTGGAGGAAAAGAAGATAAACTTGGAATATAGGGGTTTCCTTATGGAATCTCTTAGTACTAGCATGCTCTGTGATCAAAGTCAATGGAAAACTACAACAACCTAATTCATGTAGGCCTATTAATGATCCAGACCCTTCAAGAATGAAGGTTTTGGTTTGCCATACCTGGCAAAGGACCAAGTCCAGCTTACATATTTTCTGAGGGTAAAGGGAATGTAGAATGTGAAATGCACAGTGGAAGAAGGTATTTTCAAATACCATCTACAACCTGAGACAAGCTGCAGCAATGAGGTCTGTAATCGTTATGAGTATTTCCTTATTTTGTTATGAATATGTTTGTACATAAACATAAATCATAAATCTTTATTTTCTTCTCAAGTTGTACTAACTTTATGTCATGGTTACACAATATCAAAGATAAGAGTTTTTATCATCCAAGTACTTGCATCCTCTTCTGGGGAAAAGGTTAGTGCATTTTCCATTGTAAGCAGAATAGTTGTATTAAGTTAGTTGAGAGTATGACTAAATTATTGCCTTTATTTGGAGATTAGGTATAGTTTAAGTTGTTGTATACATATGCCAAGTTAAAAAGGGGTGGATTGTGATGGTTAATTTCATGTGTCAATTAGGCTAGTTTATGGTGTCCAGTTTTTTGGTTGAGTATCCCCCATTCTCCTACTTATTGAAATCTACTCACTATTCTGAATTTTTAAAATTTTAAACATTTTTTAAAATATTTTCAAACTTATAGAAGTATTATGAAAATTATATAAGCCCCCCACACAGAACGCCAACATACCTCTATGACCCAGGTACCAGATCTACCACTTTTAATTTTTCCACGTTTGTCATATCATTCTATCTATCTACTCATCAATCTATGAATCTATCTTTCCATCTATCTATCAATACATTTTCTGAATAGAAAGGCTGTGAACATCATATTCCTTGAATATTTAATACTGTCATATATATTTCCTAAGAACAAGGATATTCACTTATGTAACCACCTTAAGTGCAGTTATCCAGTTCAATGAATTTATTATTAATACAAAGTTTTGTCTATATTCCAATTTTTCATATGTCCTAATAATGTCATTTTAAGCCTTCATTATTCCCTTGTTAGATCCTATCCATGATCATATATTCCCTTCAATTGCCATTTTCTCTTTATCTTTTTATCATGAGAACATATATATAACATAAACTTTCCCACCTCAACTACTCCCAAGCATACCATTCAGTAGCATTAATCATATTGACTATGTTTCATGACCCGCACCACCTTTCATTGATGAAATGTTCCCATCTCCCTAAACAAAAACCTTACATCCACTTTGCATTAACTCTCCATTTCCCCCTGCCCTCTGCCCCTGGCATTCTGTACTCTAATTTCTGACTCTATGAGCTTACATGTTCTCTGATATTTTCTTCATGGTTTCCATGGAGCTTAAATTTAACATCCTAAATATGTAATGCTCTTGTTTGCTTTGAAACCAACTCAACTTCAATAGTGCATACAAACTATGTTTCTATATCCTTTCATTCCCCTTCTTTATGCATTTCTTGTCAAAAATTGCATGTTTCTACGTTATGAGTTCAAAACAACTGATTTCTCAACAGATTTTATGTTTGCCTTTTAGATCCCGTAGGATGTTACAAGTAGAAGTACAAACTAAAAATACAATAGTAATGGCATTTATATTTACCCATATTGTTAACCTTATTGAAATCTTTATATTTTTCATGAGGCTTAGATCTATCATCTATTGTCTTTTCCTTTCAACTTGCAGAATTCTTGTCAGGTCAGGCTAGTGGTGACAAACTCCCTCAGCTTTTGTTTATCAGGTAATGTCTTAAACTCTTTCTCATTTTTGAAAGACAGTATTTTTCCCAGATATAGAATTCTTGCTTGGGATTTTTTTTATCTCAGCCCTTTAAACATCATTCACCTGCCTTCTTGCCTACATGGTTTCTGATGAGGAATCAACACTTAATCTAATTGAGTCTCCCTTGTACATGACATGATGCTTTTCTCTTGCAGCTTTCAGAATTCTCACTTTATCCTTGGCACATGACAGTTTGATTATAATATGCCATGATATGGGTCTATTTATGTTTAACCTGTTTGGACTTTGTTGAGTGTCTTGGATGTGTTTATTCATAATTTTCATTAAATTTGGGGTATTTTCTGTGATTATTTCTTTGAATATTCTCTCTGACTCTTTTTCTCTTTCTTCCCCTTCTGAGACTCAGGCAGTGCAATTATTTGCATGCTTGATGGTGTTCTACAGGTTCCTTAGGTTCTTTTTTCACTTTTCTTCAGTCTTTTCCGTCTGCTTTTCAGACTGGATAATTTCAATTGTCTTATCTTCAAGTTCGTTGATTCTTTCTTCAGCCAGCTCCAATCTGCTGTTGAACTCCTCTAGAGAATTTTTAATTTCTATAAAAATTCTATAGTCTTCAGCCCTATTTGGTTCCTTTTCATAATTTCCAGCCCTCTTTTGATAGTTTCTTTGTGCTCATCTATCATTTTCCTGATTTCCTTTAGTTCTTTGGCCATTTTTTCCTTTAGCTCTTTGATCATATTTAGTACCATTTTTTAAAAGTCTTTGCCTGGTATATTAATGTCTGGTCCTCCTCATTGATGGTTCCTAATGCTTTAATTTTTTCCATTTCTTGGACCATCACTTCCTGTTGCTTTATATGTTTTCTAACCTTTTGTTAAAACCTGGACATTT
>PVKH010010111.1:0-18435 GCA_004027955.1 Chaetophractus vellerosus | reverse complement strand
GGGGGGGCGGGGAATAAATAAATGAATCTTTTAGAAAAATAGATAAAGTCTTAATGACCAATTCCAAGAGAGCTGTGAGCAGCTACTTTAGACTATTCCATGCAAAAGAATATTGTGGTTTATGAGGCCGGTTAATTTTTTCTATTATTCACCCATCCATCCATCTAACAAAATAGATAATGCATAGGACAATGTGTACTAGGATTTTCTAGTCTAGGAAGAGAGATGAGATTCATGTCATTAGCACTATAGGCTGCATTCAAGTGCTGTAGAGTTCTGTTGACCAACAACTAGCCTTTAGCGTGACTTCAGATTTATACAGTGGAGTCCTATTCTGCTGAATGGAGATGGTCTTTTGGTATCCAGGTCCACAGACACCCACTCAACCTATCTACAGTCCCCTAAAATATTGTTCCTCTGCTGAATTACTAAATCCTGACTCCTGAAATTATTAGTGAGCTCCTTATGATATTTTAAAGAAGTACCAATGTGTTCTGACTCTCAGATCTTCAGTGAGTTTAGCAGAGAAGTGTCTACTACTTAGTGTGTATATTAAACTTTTCATGTACCCATATATAAAATAAATGCTATTTGGGCTCAGAGAAGGTCACAGTGAAAGGAAGAAGGGAATTTAGTGCTTTCAGATTAAAGAAACTATAGGTATAACTGCACCAAGTTTGTTAGAACTTTAGGGGAAGTATGTAGTCTCTGGGTATTGATGGCCAGTGTTAGAATGAAGGTTTGTATAAGAAGGGAAAAGAACATAAAAAGGAATGAGAGCTGGAAGCTGATAGTGTTTATCTATCTACCATGTCCTCTTTAACATTTCTGCCTCTTCATGAACTATCAGTAAGACCTATATGGTCTTCTTTGTCATTATTAAACTTCATTAAATCCTCGGTAATAAATGCTTCTTTACTTAGAGCATAAGGTTCTGTAAGAAAATTTTATTCTGGGCTTGTAAGGATGGTGTGGAGGATATATAAAAAAGGACGAGATTATAAAGCACAGTTAGTGTCTCTTTGCTCTTTTAATTTTCAAACATTAAATTCTATACCCTCACTCCTCAGAACTGCTTGGGATATTTAATAAGCCCATTTTGGATGCCTAGTGGTGGTATTAGGTACTAGGCTATAAGCCAGGGCATAGAATGAATTTTAAAATATGGAATGCAGAGACAAAACTCTTATGTGTAGTACAAAATATTAACAAACTAAATCAAATACAGGAATACAAAACAATTCAGAATAAAGGACCTCTTGGAATGGGAGAAATGGACTTGTTTTCTGAAATTTTCTGGACTAAGTTTTGAACTGTCAGGAGGCCAGTATCGTTACCCACTCAGTGTTGAGTATGCAGAATAGTTAGCTGAAGTCTTCTTACTCTTTTAGTTAGAGCAAATAGATAGAACTCCTCCTTCATTACCTGAACTCACCTAAGTCTCCTGAACTTGAAAATATCCTGATAGTTAAGGAACTAGCCAGCCTATAATGAGGAGTATTAGAGAACCATAAGACTAGTGAGAAGCCTTGAAATATAGGGATATGATACAGTATCAGGGATGGGGAAGGGAAATCAAATGAGTTTCTAATTTAAGCTTGTCATCATCATCAAAAAGCATTCACTAAGTGCCTCCACTTATGGTGCTATCCTTAAGAGCTTAATTCATTGTGTGTATGAGGAAGTAAATGGCTTTCCTTATATCTTCAGAGGGGCGGTAATGGTGTTTATCAGTCACTTAAAGAATTAACTCTTGGGAGTCCTGGTTGATGAGCAGACATGAAAATAAGCAGGTGCCCAGAGCCAAAAAGGAACATGGATGAGTCTTAAGTATGAGCGTTAGGCTTTATGTCCCCAAAGTATGTCCTCTGCCTTGCTTCTCTTGAACATCCTGGGACATTTGTGTGGGCATGGACAAGTAGTACAGTCAGAAGTTGTGGAAATTAATAAAAAATGTTGGTTGAATTTTTGAATTCTATTTTTAAGGCTTTCTTGAATTAGCTTTTTTGTTAACAGTTCTTGTGACAAACTTGGAATGTAAAGGTTTTAGTCAAACAAAGAATTTTTCTTACCAAGTTAGTGAGGCTGGTTTCTAGTCTAGTGAGTCTTATTTTCTTTGGTATTCACAAATGCAATAACTAGGGAATTTTAATGAAGTACTTAAGAAGACTCTAAAATTTAGGCACACTATTTTTCTGGCTATCAAGAATCAATATTAAGCCTCCATATTTTCTAGCAATTAGTGTTTTATTAAGTAATTTTTAGCTATAATACAATTTCAAGAAAAAATGGGATTTTTAAAAAAAATCAGTTGAGTCATGGAATTGATGAGAAAATATTAACCCAATTTTGAGGGTCCCAGAAGTTGCGAGCTAAGGCATTGGGAAAGCCTTTTTGAAGAAAAATCATGTGGTTTAGTTATATTAGAGTTATCACTAGACGCGCATTTTAAAATAATAACCAAAAAAATCAATCTCATAGCGCACAGAATTTACTCTTCAGCATTAGTCTTGCTAATACTTTCATGTAGTATAATTTTAAGTGCTTAAAGTATTCAGTTATGTGAAAAACAAAAAAATAAAGCAAGGATCTACAATTAGTATGGCCTCTTACTGACTCTGTGCTAACTAATGTAACTTTATTTCCTCAGATAGGAGATTTGCAAAAGTGCTTGGGGAATATGAATTAAAAATGCTTGACTGTGTTCCTCGTTTCACAAGTCATTCCCAGTAGTGATTTTAAGTTTCTTAAGACTGTGCTCTAGTATTTTGTTTTCTGATATTATTGCTCTAAAAAAATACAGGTGGCCCGTGTCATAATTTTATGTCACTTTCTTTTTCGCTTGTCCTTAATTATTTTCAACTCTTTGTTTTTTTAGGCAAACAAAAAGTTGAAATTGGAAAATGGTGGCCTGGTGAGGGAGAATTTACGACTCAAGGCTGAAGTTGATAACAGATCACCCCAGAAGTATGTATTTTGCTCACAGAGCTGTGTTTCAGATCATGTCAATGTTTTAAATAGGCTACCTTGATAATGTGTTTTTCATTTGACTCTTCATTGACGCATGTAGGCTTATGCTTAGGTAGAATGTTTTGCTTCTAAAATCACATACATACTTGTGTTATTGGTAAAATCTTAGCCTCAGTTAAGGCTAATTTTGAGGAAAGGATTTCATTCTTAATATTTTCAACCTTTTCCTTATCAGATTTGCAAGAGGATTATTTTATGTGACCTAAGACAGGTTAACCTTCACTTGGCTTTACGTGTAACTGTTTAATAGTACTGATAATTAGCAGGCAGATTAACATATTGCCCTTTGGCTGCTTTTGAGATAATTATAATAAGGGTTAACATTTTGTATCTGGCACAAAACCCATGATGTAGAACTATTATTATTTTCTAGTTAAGCATGAGGAAACCAAGGCATTGAGAGATTAAATTAATTTACCTAAATCTTCCCAGCTAGTAAGTGGTGGAAATAGAGTATGAACTCAGGTAGCCTGGCCCCAGAGTCTGTGCTCTTAATCATTACACTAAAAAGCATGAAATAGAATTTAAAGTATCACACATTGAATTTTGGACTGATTTGAAACTAAACAGTTAAGTGCATTTATTCTTCCTTTATGATGGGATGGTTTTCATTCATTTCCAGAGATAAGAGATGGCAAGTATTGATCTCCTTGTTGGTTAGCCTGATTAAAATTTTAAAAAAAGAATTGGGAATTGTGATTTGAAGATAGAAAATGGAAGTTAGTTCTTGAGATACTTTTTCTAGGTAAAGAGGACAAGTGAGAAAAGAATATGGTCACCTAGCTCAGGCATTATCTCTGAGGAACGAACGACATGTCAGGACTGTACACTTTCTTCTCATTCAACCACTAGACTTCCTTTCTTTTTATTGGAAAAAGACAAGGCAAGCATAAGCAAACAATAGAAAATTATTCTAACAAAAGTTCTGTGCTTATCATTTGAAAGGGAGAAAACATTGCCTTCAGTAAAACCAGGTGTGATATCAGAAATTGGTAGAAGTGAGCCATAATTATTCAGAGCAGAGATGGCTAACCAAGAGAGAGAGAAGCCTAGCTTTTACTGTTAAATAGTTCCTTCCCCTCTTCTTTGTGACCCTCTTTTTCTATCACTTGGTTCAGGTAATGTCCTACTTTGACAAATTAGTGAAATAAGCTTAGGAAGTGTTGTTGTTATGCAGTGGTTTGAATCTCTGTTCCTCTCATATATTGGCAGCTCACCTTGCCAGCCATGGTAATGCTTGTCCATTAGCCATTTCCCACAGCAGACTGAATGGAACTAAAGCTATTTTGTTTGTAGCTTTTATTTCTTGAAAAGTTGCCCACTAGATTTCAGATTTAATGCCAGCCCCAAGGATATGTGTTTTTAAATAACCGTGGCTCCAGCTTGATAAATTACCAAGAACTGAAGAATCTCACCTAAGGAAACCTAGCTTAGTTCTACTCTAAAAGAAACAGCCACACATCTGAATCCGATATAACTTTAGGACTTGTCACCCTTTCTTTCTTTCCCTTCCCTTCCCTTTAATGTACAAAGTTTCACTTGAAAAGCGATTTGAGCTGACCCCTCTTCTAGATCAATTTGCAATGCATTGAGGTATTAAATGCATTGTATTTGATTTATAGCCTTGTTTACTCTGCATCACCAAACCCTAGTGAGATTCAGAGAGAAGCTGACCACAGCTGAAAATACTCAGATTTGGTTCACCTGAGGAGGGCTCCTATCTATGAAAAAGAATATGAAGTTCCAGAAGTGAAAAAGTAAATGCAGGCAAAGAAACACCACCCATCCCATTTTATCCCTTCAGTTTAGGAATTGTCTTGACCAATTATTTTTCTCTTGTCCAGTTGGTTAGGTGTCAAGGCATGTTTTTTATTTATACATATGACCTTAGTCTCTGATATATCCTATAAGTTGAACAGATATATTCTGCAGTCGTACATAAGAGAGGCCTTTAAAATTTAGACGCTAGAGAAGGAAAACATTAGGATCTTTTTTCCTAAGAAGCTCAGATATGCTATTGCCCCCAAATTAAATTAACATCGAATGTGACTGTTTTAGTTTCCTAAATGCTGCCAAAGCAACATACCAGAAATGAGTTGGCTTTTACAATCAGCTTAACTTAATGAGCTTACAGTTCTGAGACTGTGAAAGTGTACAAATCAAGGCATCATCAGAGATGCTTTTTCCCCCAAGCTGCATCTGTGGGTGATCAGGCATGTGGGCACATGGCAGTGTCAACTGCCTCTGCCCTCTCCTCTGTGCCTCATTGCTTTCAGCTTCTGGCTAGAGTGGCTTCCTCTCAGCTTATGGGTTCCATGGATTTCAGCTTCTGGCTCCCAGACCTTCTCTCTCAGCTTCTGGGTTAATCTTTGTCTCTGCAGCATTTTTTGTATATCTGAGGCTTTTTATTCCTCCATTTATAAAGGACTCCAGTAAGAGAATTAAGGCCTACCTTGGTCACACAATCTAATCAGAGGCCCTTAACTGAAGTAATTTAATCAAAAGGTCCCACCTACCATAGGTTTACATGCACAGGAATGAATTAGCTTTAAGAGCAGGTTTTCTGTGGTCCACAAGACTCAAACCACCACAGTGACTAAGGGGGTCTTAAGCATTTATATTGATCTCAAATAGATGGCATTGTATAAAAGTAATATTTTTGTTTAACAGTTCTATAATCCTTTAAAATGGAGATTTGGATTATCATTTATTTTTCTCTGCTAGGTTTTTTTTTTATTATTATTATTCTATCTCTTACCCTCTATTATATATTATCTTGAAGTGTGGCTATTTTCCCTTCCTCAACTTTCACTTAAAAGCCCTCTTGAGCTGTGTGGCATATATCCTACTGTGGCATGTTCTTTTGGGTTTTGATTATTTTCATTCTTTTCCTTACCAAAAATTAATTGTTCTACTATCTAAACTAAACTGGTTGTCCAGGAAAAAATGCAATCTTTTTTAATTATTATTACTTTATATAACCTCTTCCTGAATTTTTCTTTCTTTGCTAAAATACTTTACTTCACCTGGAGGAAACCAATAGTTTGCTCCTTTAGTTTTCTCTATTATGGACTCCTGAAAGCATCAAATGTGATGATCAAAGCTCAAATGGTTTGTTCTTTTCTTAGCATTTAAGAAATTTTTTAAAAAGATGGGAAGCAGATGTGGCTCAAGTGATTGAGCTCCTGCCTACCACAGGGAAGATCTTGGGTTCGGTTCCCAGTGCCTTCTGGAGTAGACGACTAAGACAGTGAGTTGGCATGACGGACAGGCGTGGCAAGCTGACACAACAAGAATGCACAATAAGGAGACACAGAGGAAAGACAATGAAAGACAACAAAACAAGGAGCTGAGGTGGCTCAATTGATTGGGTGCCTCTCTCCCACATGGGAGGTCCCAGGTTTGGTTCCCGGTTCCTCCTAAAGAGAAGACAAGCAGACACAGAGAGTACACAGCAAATGGACACAGAAAGCAGACAGCGAGTGTAAAACAACAAGGTGGGGGGTGGCGGGAGTAAATAAAAATAATCTTTAAAAACAAAAAAAAAGGGGAAAGGAACAAAGCTCCAAACAGTTAGTGACAATATTCATTCTTATCCATCCAGACACATGGAAAGCAACTGAGGTATAGACAATCCCAAACATTGTGTGATACCAGTATCTTTTGTTACTAACTTTAAAATGGGGCAGATCGGCCTTTAGTTGGTTGGTTCCATGTTACTTAATGTCAGGATTTGTGGTTTAAGTAACCTTACAGATGCTTCAGAAAGCTGTGGACCTCCTTCCTAGAAAATGCACACATCTCTGCTCATATTCACACCCACACATATCATAATTTTGCATACAATTTGAGAGTTTTTGGTTTGCTGAGTATGTCTGTGGGCTCTGAACAAGATTTTCTGCTCACTATTCTGATTTAAAATAGAAACTCAGCTATTTTAAGGGGTGTGGTATATCCTTTTGTTTACAATATCTGAAGAAAACTCCTTTTCCCAGCAACCCAGAAATATTGTATGTTTATTTAGTTAACACTGTACTAGGTGCTTTGAATTATGCAATGTAAATTCCTTTCCTGACCCCGAAAGCAGGTTAGGATCCCTTATTATACTCTCTTATGCTTTTCCTTCTTAGCACATACCACAAATGCTAATAGTTATTGTTCTCTCTACTTCTGTGAATGTTTAAAAATTTTTATAATAAAAAATTAAAATTAGCAAAACATGGTCCCTGACCCCAGGAAGTTCATAGTCTAATGAAAGCAAGAGACTAAAACTAGTTGAATACTAAACTAATTCTAAACCAAATAGCAGAGACAGCAATATAGAGTCAGAGAATGGCAAGATGATTGTGGGTCACACTGATAAGGAGAGTCTTAATGAAAGAGGCAGTACTTGAGTCCAGCTTTGAAGGATGGTGATATAAGTAAAGAAGAAGGCATTTTGAGTGAGAGGAAATAGGTTGAGTTACCAGGGAATACTAAGTGGTTCCTTCAAACCCCAGTCCTTTGTCTCCAGTAGTAACCACACATCATGCTCAAGAAACATGGTGGTTTCCATTTTAGGCTCTTCAGAGTGAAACTCTTGTATATAATTTTCACCTTTCTCTATTATGACCATCATCACCGTACTTACATAGCTGGTTAGCATGACTCCTCTGCATCCACTACCCTCTGCAGACAGGCCTAGTCTCACTGTCCCATTTAGTGGGGAATTTCAAGAGTGTCACACTTCCATGTGTTAAGAAATATCAAGAATGGGAAGAAGTTGAAGGGGACACTTAAGTACTGTATTTCTTTTATTCCTACATACTCTTGGCTTCAATGACTACTCCTAAACTCTACCAGGAACTGTGGATACATTTGTCCTTGAGGGAGTTAGGTGGTCCTTAGTGTTTCTTTAGCTTGAAGAGGTGTAAAAAATTGACTTGTAAAGCATTTGAAAGTTCCCCTGCCTTCTCTCATAGTCTTTCTAGTCAGTTGTGCTGTTTTCTTACTATGACCATGCCAGGTAGGGATTGTGCCTTGCCTCCAGCTATGTGAGGCTATAGAGAGCACCTGTTCTTCCCCTCAGGAACTAGCTCACCTTAATAACATGGGGTATAAAGCTACATGTACAACCCCCCTAGGACATTTTTATCAAACTTGTTTATAATTGGATGAATGGCTTTACTTTCTATAAACATATATTCAGGAATGGTATCTGTTCTTGTCATTTGTCTTGAGTAAGATATATGGGTTTGATAATATCTCTCTGCACGCAGCTCATTTTACTGCACAGCAATCCCAAGGCTTGACATTAAGGACCAATCTTCACCCATGTGCCAACTCCTTTGGGGGCAGGATAAAAGATCTAGATACCCTGTGAACAGTGAGCAATATTTCCTGTTATTAGTGTATGAAAAGAAGTACCCTGAAAAGAAAGAATAGACTTTGTAGATTATAACCTTGGCTTTGTTTCCCTGTTTGCTGTATTTGTGTTCTTTGAATTATCTCATCTATTCTCATGACTTTAATAATCATCTACCTATATGTCAGAGATTACAAAATAAAATCTAAGTCTTTGGCTTCAACTTCTCTCCTGAACTGTAGATTTATATTTCTATTTTGTACCTTTGCCTTAGGCCCTAGCTTATCTCTTCGGATAGACAAACTGGATTCAAATTTCCCTGCTTCCACTCTGCCCCATTCTTCTTCCACCCAGTTCATTTTTCACCATAGTTAAAATTATCTTTTTAAAAATACAAATCAAATTATTTAAATTTCCTGCCTAAAACTATCCAGTGCCTTCCTAAAATAAAATCCAGACTCTTTACCATGGTTTAAAAGACTCTTCAAAAGCTTGTCTACTCCTACTTCTTCCATGTCGTCTCCTTCTAGCTCCCCTTGGCTCATCCTGCTCCAGCCATTATGGCCTTTATCTCTTTGTAAAACTGATAAATTCAGTAAAAGCTGAATTTGTTCCCTTTGCTTAGAATGTTCTTCTTCCAGATCTTTACTTGGCTGACTTCTGTCATCAGGCCTTTCTTGATCATGCCTTTTAGAGCAGAACTCCACTTTAACACTGTCTACTTCCTTACTCTGTCCTATTATAATATCATAATAGTAAAATCATGGTGTGATGAGGCAGTACAGCATGGTGATTATGACCACAGAATTCCAAGGACTGAGCACTGGCTCTGTCTACTTACTAGCTCTTTGGTGCTGGGAAAGTTATTAAAACTTTCTGTATCTGTTTTTGTCTTCTATGAAATGGGGCCAACACATTTTACAATGTTATAGGTGTAGTGAGAATTCAGTGGATTAAAATAAGAACTATGCTTCAAACAGAGCCCATAGTTAATGCTCAGTAAGTGTTAGTATTATTATCTTCATAGTCCTTATCACTATCTAAAATTATCTTGTTCATTTAATTGCTTGACCTGTAAACAAGAGTAAGGATTTTGCTGCCTTCTTAACTTTCAGAACCCCATTGCCTAGGTGGCACTTGAATCATTAAAAAAATCCATGACACTGGTTAAATTACTTCTTTGAGCTTACTTTTCATGGGTTGAATTGTGTCGTCCCCCCCACCCCCCCACCCCCCAAAAAAGTGTTGGTACCTGACCCCAATACCTTTATATGTGACCTTATTTGGAAATAGGGTCATTGCAAATGGAACTAATTAAGATAAAATGATGTCATATTGGAAGTAGGATGCCCTTAAACCAATGTGACTGGTATGCTTATAGAAGGGGAGAATGCCATGTGATGGCTGCAGAAGAGATTGAGGCTAATCTCTTCATCAGAGAGAGGTGTGTAATGATCTTCCTATAGACTTCTGGGTCTGCTCTAACAAAGTACCACAAACTGGATGATTTACAACAACAGAAATTTATTGTCTCACAGTTCTGGAGGCTAGCAGTCCAAGAGCAAGGTGTCAGAAGGGCTATGTTCCCTCTGAAGTTTGTAGGGAAGACTCTGTTCCTTGCCTCTTTTCAGGCTTGTGGTGGCTGGTAGTCTTTGGTGTTCCTTGACTGGTTGCATAACCAAGTCTCTGGTCATCACAGAGGCCATCTTCTCTCTCTGTGTGTCCTCTTCCCTTCTTTTAAAGCCTCCAGTCATGTTAAGCTCTAATCCACATCTTTCAGAGACCCTATTTCCAAATAAGGTCACCTTGACTGGGAGTTAGGACTTGAACACTTCTCCTTGGAGGACACAGTACAACCCATAACATGCCGTTTTCTTTATGTAAAATATGGATAATAGGTCTCTGTTTCTCTTGTGGAGTTGTTGTGAGGATTAAAGGATATAATCTGTATATAATTGGCACAATATATATCACAAAGAACAGGTGAAGGTAGGTTGGGGGTGAAGGGTTTGAGTGTGTGTCTAAATAATAGGTATCCCTTATATCCCAACCCCCACTCATCCCACACAAAAGATTATTTATCCTCTTGCTTTACCTCTGTCCTCCTTAATGGCTTTACTGCTCATCTAGTTGCTTAAGATAAAAACCTCAATCTTCTTATGTTCCTCCACCCCTTCTCCTCACCGCACACCTAATTGTTCAGTATGTTTATAAATTCTACCTCTTATGTACCTCTGTAATCCATCTTCTTACCGTTTGCACTAGTTTAGGTCCCACATTATTTCTTGCTTAGTGTGTGGTAACAACTGTACAAGTGCTTGTTCTTCTTTTCTACCCAAAGCCCTCAAGCATCTGCTTTATTGTTGCCTGAATTCTAGAATATAGATTTAGCCATCTCATTCCCCTGCTTAATAGTGATTCCCATTGCCTGCTCCTGGAGCCCAAATTTCTTAGTAGAGTATAGGAATGAGGCTTCTAACTTTGTGACTCCAGCTTATCCTCCTCGCCTCTTCCTCTTGCTTCCATTTTCTTGTACTCTGCCCTGGCTATGATGCATTTCTCGCTGGGGCTAATTTCCCTGTGTCATGGCATGCCTAGGTACCTTTGCTCATGCCTTGTCTGGGCCTTTCCTTTTGCCTTCCCTTTTAAAATTCTGCTGGTAAATTTCTATCATCCATCATTTGAGATCTAATGTTCTTGTTGGTTTATCTGTGAGGCCCTCCATAATTTCTCCAGACAGAAGAAACACTTTCCCATGCTCTGCCAATTATTATGCCTTATTGTTTTAACAATCACATTGTATTGTAACCAGTTCCATGTTCAGTTCTTTCAGGTTGGAGCTAAGACTTATTTAGACACACACAGATTTATATTTATACAAATATGTACATGGATACATATATGTATGGAAATATGGGTACTTCCTTCTTTGGGGCCTGGAAGAAGGAAGGAATCTTTATATTCTATACACTACTTGTAAGAAACTGATCAGGGATTAAGATTTTAAGCTTGAAATAGAAGGGTTTAAGAGGGCAGGAAATCAGAGATTCCTGGTGTTTTCTCCAAATGAGCAAGAGCAGAGGGATTTCCTGGAGGTTTCCTTTCTAAGTTGTACCAAAGGTTGAGGGTTAAAACGAAAGGAGGAAAAGATATTAGCATTTGCCTGGCTCTGGACCAGGGTTTCTTATCTAAATCTCGTAACTTAAAAGTTTTTTCCTGCCCTTCCATGCTGACTGAGCCAAGCTGTGGGCCCCCTCTCCAGTTCATAGGACTTTTCTGCCTGTCCTGAATCCCAGGACTTGCCAGTACCTCTTGGACTATTCCAGGCTTTCTGCTTCCTCATCAGCACCTCTGGTCTTGCTGGCCTTGTCGGTTGTCCCGTCTTGACCTATTCTGGCCTTGTTGGTTGTACCTTCTTGACCTATTCTGGTTTTTTCTGTTTCTTATGATTCTGCTCTCACAAATGCTGTGATTTCTGGTATTTGACCCCGGCCTGATCTGATAACTGATTCTGCTATGCCCTTTGGTTTTCCCTGAAGGGTAACTTGTAGACTGTCAGGGGAGCCTGATGATACCCTCAGGCCAGACTGTGACAGCCCGATAAGCTCAGGCCCCTTAGCCGCCTGAGGGGCCCTTCTCTGGCTCTTCAGCTAATTGGGGAATGGACATTTATTGCTGTTTTCTGTGGGCTTGTCTTTATTGTAGTCATAAGATATTTTAGGAGCCTGTACTGCATGCTAATGATTAAGCAATAAGGTTGTCAGAGAGATTATAAACTACGTGAGAACAGGGATGGTATCTTCTATTTTTTTTTGTTTTCCTTCCTCAGCTCCTCAGCACAAATTAGTACTGGACAACTGTTACCTGAGCAATAATTACAGGGTGCCTGGATCAGAGATTTTTGTTTTGTTTTATTTTGTTTCTGATTGTCTCTCATGTTAAAAGAGAGAGAGAATTTAGCTAAGGTGAAAAATATATCGATACTAGTCTGGAGATTTAGGTATGCTGTTTTCCCCCCAGGATAGTTGCACTCTTTGTTTTTTTGTTTTTTTTTTTTTTACTACTGAGATGTTGTTCTTGCCATTGTTACAGTTATTATATTTTGGGTGCATAATAAGTCCTTTATTCGTCTTAGAACTGTAAAAATATATGAAATAGCATGTCTTAGTGTTCCCCTTTAAAGATTAGGATCCCCGTTGATGCCATGTAAACTTTAATGCTGATATTTTCTTTTCTTTTGGGGTAGAAAATTGGGACATTTTTGGATAGAGTTGAAATGAAATACATTTATCAAATAAAATGTAATTTATTCCAAAGTAGAAAGTCTAGTCTGTCCTCAAACAAAGCAGAGAAAGTGTATCTAGTTTTGAGCAACTCTACCCAGTTTGCTGCCAAGGGACACAGAAAACAGCCTTGGAAATAGAAGCTAACTAGATGTGATTTCCAAGCAAAGGGTCAGGGACCACGTCCCAGTCAACACAGAGCAGGAAAGAGAAGTGGCCAGCATGAAACACAGTTTAGTTTTGTGTCTTTTTATGAGCCCTGCTGACCCTGTTTATGGATAAGCCCTTATATAAGAAATTTACCAAAAGAGGGACTAACTAATCTGTTCCTATTCAGTTCATATATGCTGCCCTACACTTAGTAATTTCTATAAAGAATTTCTAGGAATCTCAGCAGGAATTTTCAACACCATAGTTTTCAGCTAACAAATGTGTGGTTGGTTTAATAAAACAAAACATACACTTGAAAAAAACTTTCCTTTAACAAATTCTGTAAAAATAATATGAGCTATTATTTTTAAACTCTGCATTCTATTTGAAAACTTGCAAAGCAGATCCTACCTTACAATACCTTTGGGAGGTGGAAGAAGGAATTACCGCAAGAGGCTTAAGTCTGTCTAGTGCCACTGTCTACGTAATGCTTTGTCTTTTAAGGGGGAAATTGTGGCCTTTTTAAATTTTTACAAATATTTAAGCACCTTTTTTTGTGATAAAACTATGATGCAGCTTAGCATAGCTTGTATTTTTTTCTTCCTCAAAATGAGACCCTGCAAAAAGTACCACTGTGGTGTTTAGACTTAACAATTTGCATGTTAAGTTTTGCTTATTTCACATAAATAGCTTATTTTCCTTACAGTTAAAGATACCTGCTGATGGTGCATAAGGTAGACAAGATGAGCATGTATAGTTTCTGCACTTAGCACATTTAAAGACTGTGCTTTTATTTAGTTCATGATTCTGGTTTAGATTAATTCTTCTTATATCTTGTTAAAATAACTACCTGCTTTGGGCTCACATATGCCAAAGTGTAGTGTGTCTAGATGTAGTAAATAAATGCCACTTTAATAAATGATCTTGGGGGCCGGCTGTAGCCCAATTGGTAGGGCGCCGGTTTACCACATAGGAGATCCCCGGTTCGGTTCCCGGGCCTCCTCAAGCGGGCAAACTGCCTTGAGAAGGCAAGCGCCGTGGGCAGGGCAAGCCCCCGCGAGCAGGGCAAACCGCCACGGGCAGGGCGGGCCGCTGCAAGCAGACAGGCTGCCACGTGGTGAGCTGACTCGGTGGGTCGCCGCAGCTGGGGGAGACAAGCAGACACAGAGGAATGCAAAGATGAGCACAGCAGGAACAGGCAGAAGGGGGCGGATATGTAATAAATAAAAAATAAGTCTTTAAAAAAAATAAAAATAAATGATCTTGGGTAGTTCCAAAATATTCTTGGACTTGTGCCTAGCCCATAGTAGGTATTTGATGAGTATTTATTGATGTTGTCCATAAATATAAGAATGTCTTCTCATATCTTGTTATTTTATTTCCTCTCTGTGTTTTGACAAGCAAATGTTGATATTAATAAATACCATAACAGTGCTATTCACTTGACTGTGTATACAGACTTTGCACACAGTAAACCTAGATTACATTTCGATGTGAAGTGATAAATAAGTGCTGCTATTATTTAAGGGATTTCGTGTCAAACACTTAGTTTTTGGTTTCAAGCATGATGTTTGGAGTCAGACAGATTTGGATTTAACCTCAACCCTACCACTTACATGCTGTGAAATCTTGAACAAGATCTTTAACCCTTTTAAGCTTCTCATTTCCCATCTTTAAAATAAGAATTAAGATCTTGCTTCATAAAGTGGGCATGACAAATTAAATGAGGATACATATCAAGCATATAGCAGTGTGCGTGACATCAAGTTTGAACTGTTGTAACTTTTTAAGATACTTATGCATCTCATAAATTCATATTATAAGTTTGAAAATTTTTCTAAACCCTGGTTCCTTTTTACTTTTACAAATAAGGGAAAATGTACAGCTTATATTTAGCCCTATTTGAAGAAGTAGTTTATTATAGAGTATTTTTTTAATAATTTTTTTTTAAAGAAGCTTTAGATTACATAAATGTTACATAAAAAATATAGGGGTTTCCCATAAGCTCACTCCTCCCCCACTCCCCACTTTCCCACATTAACAACATCCTTCATTAGTGTGGTACATTTGTTACAATTGATGAACACATATTGAAGCATTGCTACTAACCATGGACTACCGTTTACATTATAGTTTACACAATTACACAATTTTGTAATTTATGACAAAATATACAATGGCTTGTATATGTCACTGCAACGTCATGCAGGCCAAATCTAGTGCCCGAAAATGCCCCCATATTAACACCTATTGTTCCATCTCCCATCCCTCAGAACCTCTGGTGGCCGCTGCCTTTACATCAATGATAAGAGTTCTTCCATTGCTACCATAATAACAAGTCTATAGTAGAATAATAACAAGTCTACTTAGTTCATTGTTTATTCCCCAATCTTGAGGTTTTGGGGATGGTGATGCCCACTCTGCTTCTAATTGAGAGGGGGCTTAGATCCCATGGGGCAGATGGATGGGACTGTCTTGCTTGCAGTTGCAGGCTCTCCCTATTCCTTGGGATGGGTGTTGTCCATTATCATCTTCTTGTTAGTTTTCCTGAGTGAGTCTGATGAACTTGAGAGTAGGTGTTGCAACTCTGCTGAAATTCAGGGCTCAACTGGCACATGGATGGACCAAAAATTTAAGTCTCTGGACATATATTCATCAAGTATAATGCTAATTATAACTTCAAATAAAAGGGGCAGAAGAGCCATGTGTAGAGAACCTATAAATGAGTCTAACTTGGTTACACTGGGAACCATAAATTCCAAAGTAAGGCCCACTGACAGGTGCCTGAGCAATCTGCCCTGCTTATAGTTTCTGGATATCTCTAGAGCCCTCAGGAACCCCTCTATTTGAGGCACTGTTTACTGTGGCAGTCAATGATATCCTGCTGAGACGTGCATAAGTGTAACCTCTGGAATGACCTCCAGACTTACTTTGAAATCTCTGAGCCATAAAAACTAATTTGTATTTACCATTTCCCCCTTTTAATAAAGGTCTTTTTCCAGATGCATTGCTAGTTGGTGCTTGATAATTATCCCTTGGTGCCAGGGAGGCTCATCCCCAGGAGTCATGTCCCACGCTGGGGGGAAGGTAATGTGTTTATATGCTGTTTGACTTAGAGGCCACATTTGAGCAACAAGGAGGCTTTCAGGAGGTAACTCTTAGGCAATGTATAATACTAGGCTAAGTTTCAATTTCACAAGAAAATGTTCATTAGTACAGTCATCATTGTCAGGGGCCTGGCATAATCATCTGTCTTCCTTCACTCGACATTGCCATTGCACTTGGGGGAATCTTGCTGTCCTATTAGAGAATGCAGCAGAACTCCCTAGGATGGGAATACAATATTTTTTTTGGTTATTGTGTGGATCACCACCCACTAAGACAGTGCCCCATGAACACTTGAACATATTCATATATCTTAGAGGCATGCCCCAGGTGAACCCCTTCCCATACGTCTCCACATCACTAACACCCCGTACCAGTGATCCTCCCCCACTACTACTGTGACCCTTCTGTGATCCAAAACCTCTCCAAAAATGAAGCCAACAAAATAACTGAATAAAATTTAAGAAAATGAAATAATAGTTTAAAAAATAACCAATAAAATCCAAAAAAAACTAAAACAATTTGAAATATTAAAAAAATAATTTTAGATGTCTTTCATCACTGTAAGATCTATTGTCTTGTATACAGTGACATTTCTTCCATATATTCCCACAGTGTCTTATTTTTTTTTTTTCATTTTATCTTCAAAGGAGCTTTAGCATACCGAAAAGTAACGGAGAATACAGGTAATTCCCATATTCTCAACACCCCCCCCCCATCCTTCTTTCCCTTATTAATAACATTTTACATGGGGATGGTACATTTGTTACAATTGATGTACAAATATTGAAGCCTTCCTACTAACCATGGTCAGTGGTTTACATTGTGGTTTAAATTTTGGATCATACACTTTTATAGGTTTTAACAAAATTTGAAGAGGCCTATATCCATTATTGCAAGATCATGCTGAATAATTGTAATGCCCTAAAAATGCCCTGCAAATGTATCATCTATTCTATTCTTCCCTCCCCCTCCCCTTGGAACCTATTGTAATCACTAAGTTTCAGCTAGTTAAGAATAAGAGTCATGGTTACTTGCTATAATGTTGAGGGCTTGACATATTGGTCTGTTTTCTTTTATTAGGCACTGCCTATGTTCTTGAGGGATTCTTGTCCCTCTAATTGAGAACATAGCAGGATTCCCTAGGATGGGAGTTTAATATTTTCTTGTTTATTGTGTGGGTCTCCACCCACTGATATAATACACTATGACAAGATAAATACTTAGATATTCCATAGACACCTCCCCCAGGTGCACCCTATCCCGTATAAAACCCCATACCTGACACCCTACACCAATAACCTTCCCTACCATATTTGCCAAAAGAACATTTCCAACATTATAGGTTTAACCACAAACCTGCAAATCCCCAGAGTTCATTTGCTCCTTCCCTCGACCCTCACCCCAGTCTCATGGATAATCCAACCCAATCCCCCCACTCCACTGCCCCTCACAGAGCAGCTCTGCTGAGCCCAATCATGTCACTGCACCACTGCCACACCCATCCACTGCCCAAGCATACCCTTCCATCTTATAGATTCTGCCATTATGGGTACCAGCTCACCACCCTCTACTCCCTTTCTGTTTCCTGTAAACCTGTCTTCTAGACTCTAATTCTGTGAGTCTGCTCAATTTGCTTAATTCCTTTTAGTGAGGTCATGTAATATTAGTCCTTCAGTGCCCAACTTACTTCACTCAACATAAGGTCTTAAAATTCATCCATGTTATCCCGTGTGTTAATACTGCATTCCATTTTACAGCTGAGTAATATTCCATTGTATGTATATACCACAGTTTGCTTATCCATTCATCTGTTAATGGACATTTGGATTGCTTCCAACTTTTGGCAATAGTGAATAATGCCACTGTGAACATTGGTGTGCATATATCTGTTCATGTCCCTGCTTTCAATTCTTCTGTGTATATACCCAGCAGTGGGATTGCTTGATCATATGGCAGTTCTATAGTTAGCTTCCTGAAGAACCACCCAACTGCTCTCCACAATGGCTGCACCATTTTACATTCCCACCAGCAGTGGATAAGCATTCCCTTTCCTCCACATCTCTCCCAACTTGCAGTCCTCTGTTTTTTTTAATGGCCGCCAGTCTAATGAGTGTATAAGATGATATTTCATTGTAGTTTTGATTTGCATTCCCTAATAGCTAGTCATGTTGAACATCTTTTCTTGTACTTTTTTGCCATTTGTACTTCTTCTTTGGAGGAGTATCTATTCAAATCTCTTGCCCATTTTTTAAATGGGTTGTTTGTCTTTTTATTTTTGAGATGTAGGATTTCTTTATATATGTTGGATATTAGGCCCCTATCAGATAGTTGGTTACCAAATATATTCTCCCATTGAATAGGCTGCCTTTTTTTTTTAAACAATTTATTGAAGTATATCATTCATGCTTGAATATACATACATAAACTATAAGTGTTCAGTAAACATCATGATCTTACAAAACAAACACGCATAACATTATACAGGACTCCCACACATCACCCCCCCCACACAAACACCCT
>PVKH010010110.1:0-18439 GCA_004027955.1 Chaetophractus vellerosus | reverse complement strand
ACTCCCGGTTTAACAAGGGTGGCTCTCTGTCACCTACTCATGATCAAGTATATAATAGATAACCTAGTGAAAAAAGAGCTCCTTAATCTTAAGGAAGATTAGGATTAAGGTTCCTTAGATTTAAGTATCAGATTCTACTGTTATGCTGGGAAACACGATCTTTGCTGTCCTCTCAATCTCCCTCCCTTGCAAACATGAGTTTTGTAAGTTCTTTCCACAAAAACTTTTATGCAAATGGTATTAGACAAAACAACTTTTGGCAAGTTTGTTCTGTATATATACCTTTGGGTTTGGAGTGTCTTCATGATTGGTATGAGAAATAACTTTTTAAAATATAGTAATAACTAAATCATTTTTACATGATTAAAATATAAAAAGCAACAGTAGCAGTCTTAATCAAATTGCTTAATCAAACACTGTAGGTGATATCACAATCAAGTTTATACTTCCTCCCCAGATTTAAAATACAAAAACAATTCTTTTTTCTAAGAAGATAAAAGAACAAGTTATTGATACCTTTTAATTTTTCAGTTTTGGGGTCATAGCTATTGATTTTTATAACTGTAGAAGATGAAGATTCAGCTATCTTACTTCCTCCTGCCTCCACTACTATAAATAAGCAAAGAAACAAAGCATTCTTTTTCCCACTGACTCTCTCTTTGCCACTTCTTCAAAATTTCCAAAACAATTTTAGTGAAATTCTGGTGAGGTCATTAGCAGTGTTTACATTCTCAAGAGTGTGCAAACTCTCTTCAGACCTGAGCCATGTAGCAAATTATGATTCCTGTCCATCTCTATCAATACATTTTGTTTTCCCAGGAAATAATCATTTTCTTAATTGTTAAAATTTTCTGTTTGCTATAAAGTTATTGTTGATTTATCACTCAAAGTCTATGTCAATGGTGTATATGTGCTTCCAAAATATCTAGGAGCTTTAGGAATTCTATAAATTTCATCTTCCTTAAGTAGCCCTTCCCAGAGCTTTCCCTCCTGCTCAAAGTTTTCATTATGGGATATTCCTACACCATCATTGTGGGGATTTCTACCACCCCTCTCAGATGTTGAACACATGGAATTGCCTATATAGGAAGACTTCCTCTTTTTATGTACTTGCTTGTTTTATGAAGCACAAACTCCAATAACTTCCTGAAAAATGATAAATGAGAAATTAATTAGAGAACTTGAATGTCTAGAAAAGTTTTATTATCCCACCCACTTGATTGTTTGGATCAGTATAGAAATCTAGGTTAGTAATAATTTACTTTCTCAATTTGGAAGCTGTAACTCAGTTGTCTTCTAATTTAATTTTTTCTTGATATGTCTGAACCATTCTAATTTCTGGTCCTTCTCTCCTTTGTGCCCTCACTCACCACCATCACCAATAGAAACTTGCTACATCTTCTCTTTGTCCCCAGTATCCTAAGATTTCTCTTTGATGTGGTTTGATCTAAATCTATTATATTTTTTCTACCATCCTGGGCATACAGTGAGTAATTTCAATTAAGAAAAGAATGAAAGTTCTGGGAAATTTCCTTGAATTGTTTCCGTAATATTTTATGCCTTTCATTTTTTCCTCTTCTTTCTTTCTAGAAGCCATAAAACATGATCACCTGGTCTTTCTGGTGCTTTAATTTTCAATCCTCCTTCTCTTATTTCCATTTCTGTCTTTATGCTCTATTTTCTGGGAGAGTTCTTCAACATTTTTCTCAGTGTTTCTACTAAGATATTTACCTTTGCTATCATATTTTTATTTTGATTATATTTTATTTTTAAATTTTAAATTTGATACTTTTATGTATTCTATTTTTTTTGCTGAGATTTTCTATTTTTTTTCCTTTTTTTCAAGTGGGTTTGCTATTGTTCATTCAAGCATTTTTATGATGGCTGCTTTAAAATCCTTGTCAGATAATTCTGACATCTGTGACATCTCAGTGTTGGTTCCTGTTTATTGCTTTTCTCATTTAAGTTGAGATTTCACTGCTTCATAGTGTTACAAATGACTTTGAATTGCATCCTGGGCATTTCAGTAGTATTTTATGAGACTCTAGATCTTATATTTTTTTCTGCTGACACTGCTCAGGCAGAGGAAAAGTGCACTGCCTCATTATTGCACAGCAGGGATGAAAGCCAAGCTCCCCCTCAACCCCTACTAACACTGCACTGGCAGGAACAGGGAGGGATGTGTCATTAACACTTAGCAAGGATGGAGGGCAAGATTATCCTCTGGGCTCCACAGCTGGGAGAGGAGAGTACCTTTTTTATCCATGGTTTTTGTCTGGAGTAATGCAGGTATGTGGGTATTATCACAAATGTTTCTGTGTTGCTAAGCCATCCATTTCCCAATCCTTAAGCTAGAAATGGTAGTCTTTTCCTAGAGTTTTCTTTTTTTCTCTTTGCCTGTTGACATTTTCTGATTGCAAGTTTCTCCAATACTTGGTCTAGGTATTGGAGATTGTCATGCTCTTCCTTGAGTTTCAAGATCTTGTGTCTTCTTTCTCTCCACCTTTCAGATTCTTCTTCTGTTTGTTTTATGCATTAGGTCCAGGACCTTCAGCTATCCTTAGCAAGAAGAATAAGGTCAGATGTATCTATTCCATCTTGCCCCAACAATTGATCTTTTTAAACTTTATTTTGTCATAATTTTGCACATTTCTTTTGTTCTCAGAATATCCATTTTTTAGTGTGCTAATTTTGTCTCATAGTTGCTATATGTTTTCATCTTTCTGAAGATATTTATGATAGCTTCTCTTTTTGGGTTTTAAGTTTCCACTAAGTTCTTTTTATCAATTCATTTGTTTTTATTTCTGTTTTCCATTATAGTGGTATTCTTTTAGTATCTGGTAATTTTTATGTTTTCTGATCTTATTTAAAAGATGAAAATACAAGTACAATTGGAATACTGAATTTAATTATTGTTTTTTTGTGTGTGTGATTTTTTACTGTAGAATGATTGAGTCTAGGCATTTAATGGGGTCAGCTTCATGCTGGATGTTGGTCACTTCTGGTCTTTCATCATAAGATCATTAAATTTCTCAGATTCTGTCTGACTACTACAATTTGTCATCATATAGGATCTACCTAGGGAATGAGAGTAGGTTATCTCACCTTCTTTTAAATATTTTCAATTTAATTTTACTTTTTTCAGTATAGCAACGTGGTGTGGCATAACTCAGAGAGAGATTGTTTTTGTTTTTCTTACTCCCCAAAAAAAGCTAGAGAGATTTGGGGATTGACAGACTTTACATAAATGATTTCTATTTTAGTGGAGACATTTCACATTAATCTTCCAGAAGTATTAGATACAAGTACCAGGTGCCAGAGTTTCTTGAGATTTGGAGAAATCTGTGTTACAAATCCAGTTGATTTTTGTTTACCTTACAATGAATTTTTGATAAAAATTTCTAGAATCGTCCAAGCCCTTACTCATTTTCTACCTGCTTTCCAGATCCTACAATATAATCTTCTCTCATGATCTTCTCATCTTTATGAATTTATATATTTTTCTAGTACCTTTATTATTCCTGTGTGTGTGAACCTACTGTAAATATGACCTGTTGATAAGGTTACTTCAGTTAAGGCATAGCTCAACTGAATCAGGGTAGGTCTTAATCCTATTACTGGAGTCCTTTATAAGAAGAATTAAATTCAGACACACAGAAAGTCACAGGGAGCAGCCAGAAGCTGGATGTTATTGAAATCAAGAAGCCAGAATAAACTGCCATGTACATTGCCAAGTTACAGAAAAGCTAAGGACCAAGGATTGCTAGCAGCCAGCCCCAGAATGCTATAGTCTTTTGGGAGAAAGCATCACCTTGATGATAACTCAATTTTGGACTTCTCTTAGCCTCAAAACCATTAGCCAATAATTGCTCACTGTTTAAGCCAATCCATTGTCCAGTATTTGCTGCAGCAGCCAGGAAACTAAAACACTTGCTAAACACTGTGAAGACACCTACTTGCAACTTACTTTATGCAAGGTACAATGTGAGAATGCTTATTGAAACACATTAAAAGTTTAATTTCATACAATACCCAAATCGTTTCTTTCTTCATTAAGCCATGCTTTCTATTTTTATCTACAGACCATTTTATTTTTAATATCATCTTTGTTGTTGTTGTTTTCCCTTAGGTGCTCTGATTTAATGTTTTATCATTTTCCATTACCACAGCTATCTTTCTCTTTTAACAGGCACAAAGGAATTGCAATTTGCTCTTCAAACAGTATATCTACGAGTCTATTTTCAGTCTCTCTATTGTAGGATTTCCTTTAATGCTTTCGACTCTGCTTATGAAACATATATCTCATTACCTAATATTGCCCAATTTCACAAAACAAACTGACTTAGTATACACTTTAGGTGTCACTCCCTGAGGAAGAATAATTCCTTCAAAAAGAATGATATCCACTTGAAAGAATGATTGAGTCTCACAGTTTAACAGCAAGGTTATGTAGTCAGAAAAGTAGAGTGAAGAAACTCACTGACTGCCATATAATCCATTTTGTTTTATTAATTTCTCTCCAGTTTGAAGCTATGAAATAAATAAAAAGCCACAGTTTATCTCACAAAACATAAGGAAACATAGAGACTAGTGCATTACTTTGTTTCTATATATTCTGGCAAGTATTATTCTCTGCTAGGAATTATCTTCGTTTTCTTATATAGACAAGCATTTTACGGAGCCTTTTCCTTTCATATCTTGTAAATGTTCCTCTTGGAAGTTTTTGGAGGATTTTGAGTCTCTTTCCTCTGATATCACTAATTAACCTCACAATCAGAGCCTTAGTCTTCCTTGTAGGACAAATCTCCATCTCTCACTCTGGGAGAGTTTAAAGTAGAAGTGGTGCCCCTTCCCCTTGCCGTCTTGCTTATTTAGTCACAAAATAGCATACCTGATTGCACGGTCAAAATATAAATATCATTTTAAAAACATTAGTAAAGAAAGAAATTCCAATGCAAAAGGAGCAAAGGTTAAATTTCTAACTAACCTGAGCTTTTCAAACAGTGAGAATTTCCACTGCAAGGTTTTCTTTGCTACTAACCTGACTCACTTAACCTTAGGCTCTCTGCTCCATCCCTACAGGCAAACTACATTCCATATCTCTTTGTGTGAGAATCTAACCAGTTTTCTCTCCCTAGAAAAATATCTATTTCCATAGGGAGAGAGCTTGCTTCCTAAATCAATCCTAATTCTTCCATCCTTAAGCCGTGCCCAGGGTTTCAACAAAAAAAAACATCAGTTTGCTGGCTCTCAGTTTCACTTTAATGGAGGTGTGGCTTCAGGCTTATGAGCAAAGATGAAAGAGGCATTTCAACTCCCTCTTTAAAGTATTCATACTACTCAAGCATCATGCCTTCAAGTTCTTTTAGAAGTCAGCCAATAATGTGAGTTATCCTCTTGTATCCAGTAGGATAATTTAACCGCAAGTATTAGACACTCTTATTTAAAATGGTTTATTGAATAAATAAATCTATGTTTTATATGAAAGAAGTACCAAGGTGGAGTGGCTTTCAGAATTAGTTGATTCAGTAGCTTCATGTTGGCATCAGGGAATTAATTCACTTCCTTTCCTGGAAGAGTCATTCATAGCTTTATTTTGCGGTCAGGATGTAAAGTCTTTCCAGGCATCGCATCTAGATTTGAATGCATCCTGACAAAATGAAAGACCTTCTCTTCATGCAGAAATTTCTTTTCCAGAAGACCTTTTGCAGACATCCCTCATAATTTTTTTGCCTAGATATAGGTCACATGCCCATTTCTGAACCAAACACAAATAAGAAAATGGGTTTCCCCTTACGCTAATCAGGCCAATGCAGGGCTGATTAGGAGATCACCTTCCCTTGAGGCACTTAGCAAAACTGAAGCTCCACAGGAAAAACAAGATGCGAGGAATAGGTGCTAAATAAACACCTATCACTAGCTCAATTGTTGGATTTTTTACTCTTAGAAATGGTAGTCCTTTCTAAATTCAACATGAGGACTAAGTCAAGAGCATATCTTAAATTCAGTCATTTCAAACACAGGAGAATAGGTGAAGGAAACCAGGCTCAATATGCAGTCTCAACATATTAGAAATCCATATCCCTGGGTCTACATGCCCCATTGAGGTTAAAAAGAAAAGAAATTTTGATAGATATCTCACTCTCTGATTTGAGATAAATAGATAAATAATCTTCACCTTTACCCAAACCAATTTCTTTCTCATATCATGAGGATTTCTGGTTTATTTTAACTTTCTCAGGTAAAATCTATTTTTGGTGCTATGGGAGGTTGAAGGGCTCCAATTCCCTTTCATGTTTGTCAGCCATGCCTTCAATAACTGTATTGGTGAGACAAAGGAATGCTGATGCAAAATACCAGAAATCTGTTGGCTTTTATAAAGGGTATTTATTTGGGGTAGAAGCTTACAGTCACAAGGCCCCAAAGAGTCCAGCTTAAAGTTACTTCCTCACCCAAAGTCTGTTCCCATGTGTTGAAACAAGACGGTGGGCAATGTTTGTTAAGGTTCAGATTTCCTTCTTCCCTGTTAAGGCTCCATGGATCCAGCTTCTTCTGATCTCAACTGTAGGCTGCTATAAGGCTCATCTTTCTTCCCAGGGCTCATTTCTCCCCAGGCTCAGCTGCTCTGCTCTCTCCACAAGGCCAACCATAAACTATCAGGTGAATGGCTTGACTCTCTCCCTGTAGCTCCAGCATCACAACTAAATTCTGTATTCTCTTTCACCATGTATTTACTTCTGTGTGAGAGTTTGATTTATCCTCACCAAGAGAATGGGTATTTAATCCTGCATGCCCTAATGACATGGTCAAATAAAATCCCTAATCTTGATTTAATAAAATAAAAATGAAACCTCTGAATCTGATATTATCTAATACACCGAGAGGAAGAGACCAGTTTACAAACATAATCCAATAACTATTTTTGGAATTTATAAACAATATCAAACTGCTACAATAACTTTTGGTCATTTACCAAAGATGAAGTAGGGCATCTCAGAAACCCATTCAGAATATTGTCATCTAGTTTTGCTTTAATTCTTCTGCTGGGATTCAGAAGTGGAGAGCCATTCTTGCCAACTATCTCTCTGAAGAATAATATGTATTTTTGCATGCATCCTGCTCTTACCTGAGTCATGTAATTGGTTGTTTTCCACTGATGTATCATTTTAGCTAATCCTGAAACATAGTTATGTTCCCTTTACCATTTCCAGTATTTATAGTATCTGTTTCCCCTATCAACAGTATTTTCAGAAACAAAGACTCAATAAGCTTTTCATAGATTATCTATAAATGGAGTAATATAATTTATTTTCTCATCTTCAAAACTTATTCTAAGATTGAAGGACTCCAGGTAATTTTGGTGATTTACTGAAATGTTGCTGTTTAAAATATTATTTTTTCACCCTGCCATCTCTGCACACCAGTAGTTTACCTGACATCTCTACTGGTTGCCTACTGGGCATCTCAACTTGAAACCTATGCAAATAGAAGTCTTTATTATCCACCTTAACCTTCTCCTTCCCTAGTTTTCACAAATTTAAATACTGGCACCCCCATCTAGCTAAAGTTGCTGTTTCTTCACCCTTCTCTGACCCTCTCACCAGTTCTCCTGCTACTACCCTGATCTGAGCTGCCATAAACTCCTTTTGGGAAGAAACCCTTCATTTGACTCTGTCCCGTATTTACTGTACTCCAGCCATACCAGCCACCTATGTGATACTCAAATAACCCAAATTCAAAACTGCCTCAAGGTTTTGACTTGTTTTCACTGCTACTTAGAATTCTTTCCCCAAATCCTGAAATGGATAAATTTTATTCTAACTCTGCTCCAACATCCTTATTTCTGAGAGTTCTCTCCTTATCATACTATCCAAAGGGTCTTTGCTGTAAAAGACTTCTAAAATTTCTTTTATCTTGATTTATTCTCATCAAGAATGTGCTGAAATTCCCTGTACAACATATGTGAATGAAATGAAGTAAATATAAATGTATGTATATGTATTTACATGAATATTATATATAATTATATAAAAATATGTAATAGCAAATTTATAACTCATTAATGGAAATACAGTTACATTTAAATAATGATGATCCTTTCACCTCTATTAAACATCTTTAAGCAATGTTCACATTTTACTTATTATAAATGTAAACATATTAAATATCACATAGTGGATGTAAGAATTTATGTTTAATATCAAAAGACTTTAGAAACTTGCTTTCAGATAGAAATAGAAGTTTTTCTTCCAGCAAAAGTTGCCTTGAGCAATAATCAAGGAAATGAAAGCCATCATCATTCTCTCATGTCTTAGAACAAACTACTGAATTCATTTGTGGACTTGAAATATCTGAACTAGCAATACATATTTCCAAAACTCATTCAAGCCCACTTTTTATTTTTGAACAATATACCAAAATTAGATCTATAAGTTGAGTTTTAAAAAATGTAAACCCTAAATACCTATGTTGAATATAACCTTACAAAATAAACACTGCACATAATATTTTATTTTTCATTCTGGTAATATTCATTTCTTCGTAAGGTAATATATCACACATAAGTAGTAGACAGTCAAGGAAAGAACACTTCAGGAAGTACAGAGACATTTTATTTTGAGCCTCATAAATGCATAAAGCACAAGGAGCCAAAATTTGGAGGTAACTTGTTCAGTTATAAATCATCATCATAGATAAAGTTTCAATGCCTGCAATGAATCAAATGCTTTATGTGCCTTATACTTAGATGATAAGCTCTGTGAGAGCAGGGATTTCTGGTCTAGACTGAGTGCCTAAAATAGTGCTTGTGGAATACATGTGAAAGGGACTAATAACCCATTTAATGGCTGAATAAACTGGGCTTTATAGAAATCAAAACAAAACAAAACAAAAAATAATATAGAACCAGGGAACTATTTCCAGTCACTTGAGAAGTCATGAATATCTAAACTATGATCTTGGTCAGTGGTGTGCCGGATAATGTTTAATCAGTAGTTCTACAAGAGAGAAAAAATAGTATATGTGTGTGTGTATAACATATACATTCATAGGTGGATGTGGATGAGTGTATACCTATAAATGTTAGCAAAACTCAAAAAACCACTTGAGAGTTAAACTAATTTTTTTGGTTATTGCTTTATTTGTATGTTTTTAGAAATAGCAAACTATAAAACATTCACATTGATTTTCAATTTTCCCCTACAATTTCACTGTGACTGGCTATTACATACCAAATCTACTATAAGTATTTGTTACCAACAGTAGTGTTGCATAGTAAGACTGCAAATTATGCTTCATTACTTATGATTTTCAGGAAAGAAATCATCAAGTGATGAACAAGTGTCATTCCAACAAAAATGCTGGTTAATATTTCCTTTTGCATTAATGAGTAAGACATTATGTGAAGAAATTATGATCTAAGTCAGAACTTCAAAGGCTTATCAATGACATGAGTGAATGTTTTCATAGTACTCTTCAAATTACATAGTACTCTTCAAATTGAGGAACAATATTTATTCAATTTTTGTTGCTATTCCAATGTAATGGCTATAAATATGACAAACTTTAAGTTTAGTCTTCCTTAACATGTTCTTCATAATTTTCTTAAGTCTAAACAATCAACAAAGGAATAAATCAAGGTCTGATTTATAATATTTCCTGACTTATTGTGTCACTCCTACCATGAATGATTTCAAGCCACCAAGAAAGCCATCACTGAATATAGATTTGGGAAGAGATGTGCAGTTGCACGTAATTATATAATATTTTCACTACACACATACAATAGCTGTAAATAATCTCAAGTGCATAGACAAAAGTAAAATTCAGTAAAAGAATTAAAAGTGATGAGTGTTGAGTATTTATTTACTTTGTTTATAACATCGTTTATGTAATTGTAATTATATATAATTTAGTATTTAATAATGACTGTGTTTAATATCTACCTCAGAAAATTCCTGAAAACTTAACAATTCCCTGTCATGAGACAAGTCCAGTGTATCAATGATTGAAATTACAATATCTTGGCTTTAAAATCACTACATTGGGGCTTTGAGTTTATAAAAATTATAACATGTCATATCAGTTATAAACATATTCAGTCACTTCTCTTAAGATTGTTCTCCAAACCAGTAGAGGAAAATAAATAGATGAGAGGAAAATCTGATTCTTTCTGAAAGAAAATATAATAGCTGCAAAAATAAAATAAAAGAGGTTAGAATTATTTGACTACAAGATTGGCCATAATTTGTGCTATATATTTTCTCTAAAGACTGTGGAATTCCTTCAGAAAATAAATTAAATTCAATCTCTTTGCTAAATGAATTACTAATAATTTGCATAAATTTGGTTCTTAAGGAAAAATTTTTGAAAGTTTAAGTAAACATTGAACTGAAGTAAAACAATCACTTTATAAGTCCAGGTATATTAATTTAAAAGTATTATATGTGATTAAATAAAAAGGAACATGTCAGCCCATTAGACTTTCAGAAGTTGGTTTTCACTTGAACCTGTCATGTAGCATAGAAGACTAAGACTGGTTGATAGAAGAAAAAGGAAGCCTACAGATACCTGACAAATGCTTTCAGGGGGAAAAGTATTCCATATAGATTATCTATCTATCTATCTATCTACCTACCTACTACCTACTTACCTACTATCTATCTGTAATCACAATATGTCTTGTTTCTCCCAAAAACATTCCTTGCATATCTATAGGTCATCTATAAGACTTGCTTTAGTATGTTTTGGCTGTCATAATCGTTAACTGAAGACAGAATACTAGAATAATAGACTCGAAAAACCATTGCTATACCCCAAGAAGGCATTTCTTTTGCTTTATGTTCTTACCTAAGTAATAAAGAGAAATAATTAAACCATTTTGTGTCATCAAAGTTTCTATTTTTGACTCAGGCCATTCTATGTTTTGGAAGAGTTATATATGTTCATGAGTTATGATGTTTTGACTAGATTATTATAAAGACAAATGTTGATCACTCAGGTTCAAATATGTTCATTACTGGAGCTTGAAATTGATGAGGTTTATAGATCATTCTGCAAATGACAAAAAGTTTAATCCTGCTGAAAAAATACTAAATATGTAAATGAAAAATATTGCAAAGTTCTTTATTTCAGGAGCCAGAATGTCATACACTAGTGCCATTTATAATGCAGACCAAACTTTACTAATTTTTAGTTTGGATTAAATTAGAAAGATAATATAAGAAGATGATATCCTTATGTTTAAAAATGGATTTGATAACTGCTTATTGTGAGCTAAGATATTAGTAAGCCATTTTTCAAACCAAGGTAGAAAGTTCTAATACATCTTAATTGTTTTTGAAATATGGAAAACTTTAAAATGTATGCAGATATTATATTACTAGAGTAGTGTTTTAGAACATAACTTAATGGAAATTCAAAATAAATTTCAAAAGATTGGCAAATTAATTGCCTGTAGCAAAAGCTGTTACTGTGAAAAGAAAACTGAAAGAAATCAAATGTAAAATTACGTTGTATCAAATTACATGATTTAGGCTGGAGCCTTTTTTCCTAGTAAGATTAAAATCTCTTTGCAATCTTTTCTATAAAGTTTTTACTTTTCAACTTTTCAGGAAACAGTGTATACGTATATATGTATATGTATGTGTATGTACATGTGCATGTGCATGTGCATGTGTATGTGTATATGTACGTTTGTTTTGGAGGCTTTGAAAAATAAGGGTTATATCCAAAAGTAGACACAAATTAGTACAAAATTTGGTGTAAGAGAGGAATAAGCAGTATAAATTCCACAGTGATAGAAAAAGCATAATGGATGTTAAGAAAATAAAATGTATACTTATGAAAATGCTAACAAGTATATGAGAAAGGCAGAGACTTTTTAGATGGGAATTTAAGAACAAGTGTTCTGTTATCAACAGTTAGTAGGGTAACGTGGTAGATGAATCATTTGAATATCTTTAAATAGTTATACTAAAATGAAGTAGTTAAATACTTAAAATCCTGATGGATAGCTGAGCCAAATTTAAAGGTTTTTCAATATTAATAGATATACAAATGTACATATTTTACAATTATCTTGAATACCTGAATTATGCACATGAAAGAACCTATCAATATCCCAAAAAGTTGGCATTCAAAAATGTCTGGCTCTATCTAGATGTTCATCCCATTTATAGAATCTAAGAGTGGAATATATATTTTATATAACTATTTTCTCTTTAAAAAGTAACACCAGATGGGGCCAGCCGCATAGCCCAGTGGACAGGGCACCGGTGTACCACATGGGAGGCCCCGGTTTGGTTCCCGGGGACCTCTCCTAGCGGGCAGACCGCCTTGAGAAGGGCAAGCTGCCATGGGTGGGCAGAGCCGCTGTGGGCAGGGCAAAAAGCTGCCAAGGACAGGGCAAAGCCGCCACAGGCAGGGCAGGTCGCCCGCGAACAGAGCGCAGCCAGCCACCCGTGAACTGAAGCGGAGCCGGCTGTGAATGAAAGCAGAAGCCGCCCACAAGCGGGGCAAAGCCGCCTGCGTGGTGACTGGTCTCAGCGTGTCTCCGCAACGGGGAAAGACAAAGCGGACAGAGAGGAACCAAGAATGGACACACAGCAAGAGCAAGCTGAAGGGGGGGAGGGGAATGTAATAAAAAAGTAACACCAGAAATAAAAGTAAATTAAGGTCTTCTGCACTTTGATAAAGTGTGGTTGTGATTATTCCAACAAATAATTAATGAGTTATTATTATGTAAACTTTTTGAACAATGACTTCAAACAATAAAATTGAACAATAAAAGCATATGCACTGTTCTTCTACGGCAAATAATTATAATTATAATTTCTATGTGAGAAAAATTTATTAAACTAATTATTGAACATACATTTTCTTCAATAAATTTGTGAACAACTGTCATATTATAGCAGTGTAACAGATTATGAAAATGACTAAAACGTTGCCCTTGTCTTCATATATAAATCTGTCTGTAAAATATATATTTACCATAAAAAGTTATGTATTAAAATAAAATTTTTTATAAATGGCCATGAACACCCAAGAAGAGCTGAATGCCAGTTGAGAGCCCACATTGTTATTTCAGAGGTACTTCTGGGAAATCTGGTCTTTCTAACCTATATATTTAGTTTTAATTTTAGAAATATTAATGAATTCTTACAATAATCATTATTAAAGCTTAAACGTGTTATGAGATATCTGTGAAAGAAAAAAAGCACAGAACAGACAATATTGAAATTTATATTGCTTTATTTAACATGGGAGTTCAAATGTCAGTGGGGGAGGGAAGTGAAAGGAGAGTAAGGAGAAGAGGGAATAAATATTATGATGTTTTTAGCTTGTTAGCAAAAAAGAGAAGATCTCAACTTTAAAACTATTTAGTGCTTCTAAAATATAAATGGGAGGATAAAAACAATAAAATTTTGTAGTATATAAAACTAACAATTTCCATAGATTGTGCTGCTGCTTTATTATGTCATCTACTACAAAACACATCACCACTCTGAATGTTTCTTTAAAAACACACTAAGTGAATGCAAGCACACATACACTCACAAACATGCACTTACTTAACCATATAATATATAAGTATTTAAAAGAGATTGAGTGGATCTCATAGAACTATATATTTTTTGGAAAATCAGTTGGAAAATGTTAACTGGTAAAGGGAGGGAGGGATTTTTTTTTTCATCTATTTTCATTTAAATCTTGTTCACAATCCTTTGGACATAACCACATGACTTTCCTAAATCCAAGAAAGTAGAGCTATGTAATTATTCTATGTTGCCAGGAAAATAAAACAACTAAATGAGCATGAGCATTAAAAATTTCCCTTTACTTTTTCTTTTTTATACTGCAGCTATTTCTAACATGTAAAAAGTAAATGCCTATGGGATTCATCTTCTTTTAATGGAAGATTTACTATTTCCAGTAGCAGTATAAATAGGAGCTGATCAATGTAATAGGTATGTATAAATTTTTATAAGGTAGAGAAATGATATATATTATGAATCTGAAAAAGTCTGTGCTAGAGGAAAAGATGGAAAAAATTGAATAAAGAGCCCCTCAAACGAAACACAGAACATAAAATGTGTCCAAGTGCTTTTGTTTTGTTTTCTTTTATTAATGAAGAGAGGTTAAGGGTATGGATATGCCAAATTAATGATGCAGAAAAAATTCATGTATTTACATAACTGAACTGACTGATGCTGCTTTTATTCCACATCCAATTGAGACCTGGTTGTACTATAATTTTTAGACCCATAGGCATTTTTACTTACCTTATTTAAAATAAAATAAGCTTTCCTTTTTCCTATATGATTTTGACAAAGAAAAGACATGGATTAATTATGGTGTTAGGATTCTTTAATTTTCATTGACACATTCAAGTTTTCTAAAATTCCTAAGATTGTGTCCTAAAAATAATTGACACAAGACACCAGGAAAAGGATAAAACCATTCTATAAAATATTTAAAATTCTGTCAGAACAATAATCTACATCCATAAAATATGCTTTAAATAATAAAGGTATATAAACCAATTTAATAATCTCAAGCAGCATCTATGACAATTTTTCTAGTATATAGATTCATGGGTTCCATAGTACAATGGAGAATAATATTTTTGAGTTCAGGTTGCCAAATTTAATGAAAGATGGTGGGAAAAGGAATAAAATGAAACAGCCAAACTAATTATCATCAGAAGTTAGTTAAAGGTGATCTGAGGTCAAGTGTTATAGCTACTAAATATTTTTAAAATGTAAATAAAGAAGGTATCATTGTGATGATATAAAAGTAAACTGGATTAGGACAAATATCTGACCCTATTTCATTGGATTTCAGCGTCACTTGTAGGGGTTGAGAGAGCAGCAGTTAGGGAGAAGAGGTGAAAAAAATGTGACTTTCTTTTGGGAAAGAAATCTTCAGGAGAACAATTTTCAGTTAAAGTTAATATTTGAGAAAGGTAACAAACAGGGTTTGAAGAAAGAGGTATATGCCTATATTAAAACAACACAGAGAAAAGAAAAAATACCCCAACTGAATATTGTCAAATAGTGGGCACCCTCCCTTCCCATTCATTTACTATTCCTTTGTGCACCTAAGACAGTTTTTTTAAACTTTTTACTTGAAATACTTTTAAACTTACAGTACCATTACAAAAAATAATACAAACACAATAAGGAGAACTCTAATATACCCCTGTTCTCCCAGATACCCAGATCTACCAAATTTAACCTTTGACATATTTGCCATTTCATTCTATCTATCCACCTATGTATCTATCCATCTCTGTGTCTGTTTAGCTATCTTTCAAACTATTTTCTGAACACTTGAGTGTAGGCTGTATCCATCATACACCTTGAACACTAAATACTGCCTTGTACACTTCCTAAGAACAAGGATATTCAGTTATGTTTATTGTAAGTGCAGTTATCAAATTCAATAAATTTAACAATGATATAAAGCTTACAGAATATATTCCAATATTTTCCTATGTCCTCATAGTGTCCTTTTGAGGCTTTTTTCCTCCCTTATTAGATTCCATCCAGGATCATGTATTATTTTTAATTGTCATTGTCTCTACAGTTGCACTTTCTTTTTTGAAATTCTGGGAACATGTATAAAACATAAATTTTCCCTTCACAACCACTTCCAAACATGCTATTCATTGGGATTAATCACTTTCACAATGTTGTAGTACCCTCCCCACATTTCATGACTAAAACTTTCCCATTTCCCCATACAGAAAACCGTATGTCAATTATGCATTAATTCTGCATTCCTCCTTCCCCCCACCTCTGGCAACCTGTATTCTAATAACTCTATGAACTTTCATATTCTCTGATATTTTCTTTGTAATTACCATGGGGGCTTGAATTTAACATGTTAAATCTATAGCAATCTCATTTGACTTGATACCAATACTTAATTTCAATAGTATACACAAACTATGTTCTTATAAAACTCCAGCTGCCCCCTTCCTTTATGTAGTTATTATTATAAATTATATATTTATACATTATAAGTCCAAAGCCACAACATGCATTTACCTTTTATATCAAGTAGGAGGGAAAAGGGGGAGTTACAAATGAAGATAGTAAAATAGTACTGTTATTTATATTTACTCATGTCATTACTTCTACAGGAGATATTTATGGCCTCATGATATTTTGTTCTACTGTATATTGTCCTTTTGTTTCAACATGGAGAATTCTCTTTAGCGCCTATTATAGGGCTGGTTTAGTGATGACAAACTCCCTCAGCTTTTGTTTATTTGGACATGACTTAATCTCTCTCTCATTTTTGAAAGACAATTTTTCAGGACATAAAATTCTTGTTGGCAGTTTTTGTTTTCAGCATGTTAAGTATGTTATCCTACTGCTTTCTTACTTCTATGGTTTCAAATGAGAAATCAGCACTTAATCTTACTGAGTTTCCCTTGTATGTGGCATGTCGCTTCTCTCCTATAGTTTTCAGAATTTTTTTTTTAATATTTGAAATTCTTTTAATAATTTGTTGCAATGTGAATCTATTTGAGTTTGTTCTGTTTGGAGTTTGCTGAGCATCTTGAATGTGTATAATCATGTCTTTCATGAATTTGGGCAAATTTTTACCTATTGTTTCCCCTGACTATAATTTCTACCACTTTCTATGTTCTCTTTCTGGGACTTGGGACTCTGACAATATGTATATTAGTATGCTTGATGGTGTTCCACAAATTTCTTATGCTTTGTTCACTTTTATTTTCATTCTTCCTTCTTTCTGCTCCTCAGACTAGATGATTTCAATTGTCTTATCTTCCAGTTCACTTATTCTTTCTTCTGCCAGCTCAAGTCTGCTGATGAACCCATTTAGGGAATTTTTAATTTCTCTTACTGTGGTCTTCAGTCCTGTTTTTTTTTCTTTTCCATAATTTCCATCTCACTATTGGCGTTCTTTTGTGTTCATTTATAGTTTTCCTGATTTTCTTTAGTTCTTTTTCCATGTTTTCTTTGAGCCCTTTGAGCTTTTTTAAGCATATTTAGGACAATTTTTAAAATTCTTGTCTAGCATGTCCCAGGTCTTGCCCTCCTTATTGTTTTTTCTAAGGCTTTAATCTCCTCCTTTGCATTATCTATCACTTTCTGTTTCTTAGTAGGTTTTGTCATCTTTTCTTGAAACTGGACACTGATATTTTAGCATTTTTGACTCTCAGGCATCTGTTCTTTAATATTATATTCAGCTGATGTTATGACAGAGCTTCCTTTGCATTCCTAGAGCTAATAACAGCAGAAAAAAAAGTCTTTCCTCGTCTTTATAGATTGAATTGTGCAAGTGTTCTCCTTCAGAGCTTATTTTTATAATGCACTCATAGAAAGATTGAGGCCAATTGATCCTTTCTGCACATGCATCTTGTCTTGGGCATGCATTTGTGGACTTGGAATTCCCCTATTTACATAGACATGAATGCCCTGTCTTCCCTAAGAAACAGTTTCCTTAGGATCCTGGGCATTGCACTGTATATCCTACATCCAGGACATACAAAAAAGTTGCCATCAGAGCCTGTAGCTCAATAAAGAGAAATGCAACATTGGTTAACTTCCTTAAGCATTCCCTCAAGCACCTCCATAATAAATTACTTACATACTAAACCTGGATCTCATGGTTTGCTACTGGGTAATTTAATCAGGATCAGGACAGAATAATGGCACAATTGCCCTCACACTCCATTTACTATACTGAGCCTGGATAACTGGTAAAGAGGAATGCACTGTATTGGAGCTTTAAAGATTGAAAATGTTCTGTAATCAGTGAATTAAGCCCTCAAGAACTGAGCTCATTATGTCAAAGAAACTGTTAATGTGTTAATGAATAGAAAAAATAGTGGTAAATGGTAACTGTTTCATTAATGATGAAATTATTTGAAAAATCTAGTTTCACATATAAAAAATCTTCAATTTATTTTAATGAAACCCAACATGATGGTCACAGATTTGTATAACTCTTCCCCTTGCATAACTTTCTTCTAATCAACAGAATGCTTAAACCTTTAGGGGATGTTAGTTCTATGTTTTGATTACAAGATACTGTACCTTCTGATTTTCTAGCAAACTCGATGTCTCTAAAAGCTTTAATAAAACAAGTTACCATATTGTGTGTTATCTTATGGACAGCACACATGGCAAGTAATTAAGTACTCCCATTTTCAGCAAGAAACAAAGAGCCTCATACCAACAATCCTAAAGGAACTGAATCTTGACAAAAAACAAGTGAGCTTAGAAGCAGATATTTCCCCAGTGGAGCTTTCAGATGAGACACCAGGCCTGGCTGGTACCTTAACTGCAGCTTATGAGAGACCTTGAAGTAGAGTACCCATTTCAACTATGCCTGAATTCCTGACCCAAGGAAACTGTGAGATAATGTGTGTTGTTTTAATCTGCTAAATTTGTGGTGA
>PVKH010010109.1:0-18453 GCA_004027955.1 Chaetophractus vellerosus | reverse complement strand
TGTATTAGGACTTCATTTCTTTTTAACACTGAATAATATTCCATTGTGTGTGTGTGTGTGTGTGTGTGTGTGTATATATATATACACACTATCTTTTGTTTATCCCTTCATTGTTTGATGGGCACTTGGGTTGCTTCCATCCTTTGGCAATGGTGAATAATGCTTCTATGAGCATTGATGTGCAAATATGTGTTCGAGTCCCTGTTTTCAATCCTTTTGGGTATACCTAGTAGTGGGACTGCTGAATAATATGACAGTTCTCTACTGAGCTTTCTGAGGAGCCAACAACTGACCAATAAAACCGTCATTATTCTCTGATATGCACATTTAATTCTGTCTGAATTCAATTAAAGGCTCTTATTCAAAGAGCTTCTTTTGTAATCAGAAGTACTGAACTGTATACAGTTTTAGTTTCAAGTTTGATCCAGAATATTAGCCACATTGAAAATTCTCTAAAAGCTTTCTGCAATGATTTCTCGTTAAATTACTGAACTATAGTATCCGTGACTGTATTAGTCAGCCAAAGTGGTACTGATGCAAAGTACCAGAAATCTGTTGGCTTTTATAAAGGGTATTTATGTGGGGTAAAAGTTTACAATTGCAAGGGCCTAAAAAGTCCAGCTCAAGGCTGCTTTCTCAGCAAAGTCACTTGCCAATTGTTGAAGCAAGATGGCAGGCAATGACTTCCTGGTCTCTCATTCTGTCTTCCTCTTAAGGCTCCGTAGGCCCAGTCTTCCAATCTCAGCTATAGGCTGGCATAGGGCTTGTCTCTCAGGGCTTCCTATATCAGTCACTCAGCTGCAAACTATCAGACAAATGGGTCAGTTCTCCCCAGGGCTTTAGCTGTTTGAGACTTCTCCTTTCTGTCACATGGTAGGGCTGAAATGACCAAGTTCTTTCCTCTTCCATGTCTATGGAGCTCTCTCTCCTCCTATAAGTCTTCTTCTGCAAGTGTCTATTTATATCAGCCCACCAAGGGGGTGGGGACTCAACCCTGACTCATGCCTTACTGATATGGTTGACTCAAAGCCCTAATCTTAACAGGTAATCAAGACATGTCAGCTGAATCTAATATATTCAAACAGTATCACACCCAGAGGATACAAACATAATCCTCTTTTGTGAGGATTCATAAATAATATCAAACTGCCACATTGACTTTCCAGACATTTTTGAGATAGCATCTGCTCTAGTTTTCAACAAACAGCCTTGGAGGTCACACAGACTTTGGTCTCAGACCACAGAGAGCTACAGAGAGATTGTCACTCTAGCATAACTGTAGGACCAGATCAGGAAATCGCATAAGGCAAAGGCAGCTTGGAGGCCCTGGTGTGTCTCCACAGTCTGCTCACAGATCCTAGTTGAACAAAGAGAACCAAAGACCACTTGACATTCCTTATCATTTCGTGCAAAAACCATTCCCAACACATTTGATGTTTAATACTTTCTACCTATTGATACATTGCCTTAATCACATGACTCAGCAGTTGTTTGGACTGTAGATTTAATTTAAATAGGCATTTAATAAGCATTTATTGAGGAACAAAAGAAAGAAATAAATGAATAGGACCTCATCAAAATATATTTTTTTAAAAGTTTTTATGTATCTAAGGAATTTATCCTGAAAGTTAAAAGACAACCTACACAGTGGGATAAAATATTTGGAAACCACATACCCAGTAATGGTTTAATATCCAGAACATATAAAGTAATCCTACAACTCAACAACAAAAAGGAAAATAATCTACTTAAAAAAAAATGGGCAAGGCAAGGCCAGTGGCTGTTGTTGGAGCCAGAGCCTCTGCTGCTGCTTCAAGAGCCTGCTCCTCAGCATAGCTGATGTACTGCCCCCCTGCCCTGCCATGCTGGTTGAGAAGACCTTCAAACAGTGCAGCACCTTCCCAAAACAGTAGAAGATGGCTTCCTTATCTGAGAACAGCATGCTACTAAAATCCCAGTGATATTAGAAAGATCCAAGGGTGAGAAGCAGCTTCCTGTACTGGATAAAACCAAATTCCTTGTACCAGATCATGTCAACATGAGTCAACTAATCAGTATAATTAGGACGTGTTTGTAGCTGAATGCTAATCAAACCTTCTTCCTATTGATGAATGGACACAGCACGATGAACGTTTCCATATCAATTTCTGAAGTTTATGAAAGCGAGAAGTATGGAGATGGATTCCTGTATATAGTATATGCCTCTTACGAGACATTTGGAATGAAATTGTAAGTGTAAGTCTGGCAAATGCATCTATTCTGAATGTTTTAGATGCTTACATCAGGGGAAAGAAAAAGAAAGAGAGAGAGAGATGTTACCAACTGAAATTAATTGTTCACCTAATCACAGGTCATCAGAATCATAGTGTTCACACTTACGAGTATTAGGAAGTTGTTTTTGTATTTCAAGCAGGTAAATTGAGCTCCCAATGAGCACATTCAGCTTTGGAAAACTATATTATTTAACTTAGGGCACCTTGTTTTCAAATTTTTGAAGTTTTAAAATAAAATACTTTGCATTTTAAGTTGCCAAAAAATTAGGCAAAAGATTTGAGTAAACATTTCTACAAAGAAGATAGACAAATGGATAAAAGTACATGAAACAATGTTCAACATTATCTGCCATTAGGTGAATGCAAATCAAAATCTTAATGAGATACCATTTCATACTCACTAGAATCTTACTATTTAAAAAGAAGAGAATAACAAGTTTGGAGAGGATGTGGGAAAATAGGAACACTCATTGATTGTTGGTGGGAGTGTAAAATGGTGCAGCTGCTGTGAAAGACAAATTAGCAGTTCCTCAGAAAGTTACATATAGATTTACCATGTGGCCTAGCAATCCAGCTTCTGGGTATATAGCCAAAAGAATTGAAAGCAGGGATTTGAACAGATACTTGCACATTGATGTTCATAGTGGCATTATTCACAATTGCCAAAAGGTGGAAGCAACCCAGTTTTCCATCAAGAGATGAATGGATAAACATAACATGGAATATATATATATATACAATGAAATATTATTTAGCCAACAAAGGAATGGAGTTCTAATACCTATGACAACTTGGATTAATCTTGAAGGCAACTTGTTGAGTTAAATATGCCAGATACAAAAGGAGAAATATGATATATTCATATCTCATATTTCACTGATATGAAATAATTATAATAAGCACATTCATAGAGTCAGAAACTAGAATAGAGGTTACCAGAGGCTGAGTTGGGGGTAGGGAATGGGAAGTTAATGCTTAAATTATATAGAGTTTCTGTTTGGGGTGATGGAATTATTTTGGTAATGGATGGTGGTGATGGTAGCACAACATTGTGAACTTAATGAACATCACTGAATTATGTATTTGTGGTTAAAAAGGGACATTTTAGGTTGTATATTTGTTACTAGAAAAACTTTTTTAAAGAAACCCCATAGGGCTATACAACACAGTGAACCTTAATGTAAACCATTGACTATAATGAATAGTACAATTATAATAATATTGTTTCATAAATTATAACAAATGTACATCACTAATACAAGGGTCAACCAAGAAGTCAGTACAAGAAGTCTGTACCTGTAAGCATTTAAGACAATTTCTTGAGCTTAGATTCTCTCAATGTTTATTGCCATCCTCTTTTCCCTTCATGGAGGGGCTAGTAGCGCTGACCTCTACCTGAACTGAGTAAGCTTCTCATGTAACTTCAATTCCTAAACCTCTTTCCATTTAACATTGTAATAAATCGTAACAATCCAAAATCCTTTGAACTAAATTTGGTTCCAGTAAACGTTAACTCAGGAGATCCAATGTCTTGGAAATAGAGTGTTGGGTTGCTCAGGAAACATGCTCTACATATTTTAGTTTGCTTTAGCCCTGAATAAAGGCAGGGATGTTTTTTAATACAAAAATAAGCTACACTAAATCCAAGACTATTAAACTTAAAGAAAGTACTATCTAAACTGCTCCTTAAATGTGTCAATAATTATTGAGATAGAATCAATATCATAGGTTCCATAAACATTCAGTGATGAGTACAAATCTTTACTGAACTGCCTCAAATAGAACTAGTCAAGTATAACATACAGATAATAGTTCCCAAAGATGCCAAAGCCAGAGACGTGTGATGCAAATTCAGTAGTATCAGATAACACTCATGAGAAGCAAATTTTATCGTGCCAGTATTTCAAGTGCCAAATTGCAAATGCAACATAACCGGTTAAAGAACAGGATGGGCAAGAGTGAAAAAGAATTACAGCAATAATTAAATAAAAAGTAAATTTAGTAGAAGAAAGAGCAAAATAAGATGAATTATATCACATTTTGTTTTAAAAATCAATTGAGACCTATTTAAATATAATAACTTCTTATATCAAAAGGGGAAATATGGCCCGGCTAGATAGCTCAGTGGATAAAGAGCTCGCTGGGAAACCACATGGGAGGACCTGGGTTCGGTTCCCGGGGACCTCTCCTAGCGGGCAGACCGCCTTGAGAATGGCGGGCCGCCAAGGGCGGGCCGGAGCCGCCGTGGGCAGGGCAAGAAGCTGCCACGGACGGGCGGGGGCCGCCACGGGCAGGGCAGGTCGCCTGCAAATCGAGCACAGCCAGCCACCCGCGAACTGAAAAAGCCGGCCGTGATGGAAGCAGAGGCCGCCCACGGGCGGGGAAAGCCGCGCCTGCGCAGTGACCAAGTCTCGGCGCGTCGCCGCAACGGGGGGGAAGGGGAGATATGTAATAAAATAAATAAATCTTTAAAAAAAAAAAAAAAAAAAAAAGGGGAAATAAAAAGGATCATAAAAACCTAATAATTTAAAACAGTTCCCAATTGTGTGTGTGAATGTATAATTAGATAGATACACATACATATATAGAGAGACTTATGTGTATGTATTATATTGCTTATAATTATTGTTATCAAATCATTATTTTTATTTCGAATTCTCACTATTTTGACTTCCCAACAGAGGGAAACAAGGCAAGTCAGAAAAGTTGAGATGAAATTGTTAGTTTAGATTATCTAGTGCAGGGATTAGCAAATTTTTCTATAAAGGGCCAGATAGTAAATATTTTAGGCTTTCTAGGTCATATGATCAATGTCTTTACAACTCAATTCTGGCCACAGATGATGCATAAATGAACTGATGTGACTGTGTTCAAATAAAATTTATTTATAAAAACAGATTTGGTCCATGAGACCTAGTTTGCCAAACCCAGCTCTAGAAAGTAAATAATCTACCTTGTGTTGACTGGGGTGGGTATAGCAGATTTAAACTAGGACATAGTTTGCCTTATTTTACTTTTACAGCATTTGCCTGTTAAACAAATAGTCATTTCCAGCCTTCATTTAAGATCCAATAAAATAAACTATTCATGCACATATGTTATGCTAATCCATACTTTTCTGCAGAAATTCAGAGATAGGCCATAGATTTTCTTTTTTGTTTTTAAATGTTTATGTCTTGGAGAGATCATAGTCTGTGCCAGGCTGGGAGAAAAATGTGTGCCTCTAAATTCATAGTCAATCATTATTCCTAAAACAAGCCATGATTTATTTGAATGTTGATTCATTTACATTTATTGCTTTTCTTTTCCTTTGTCTAGAATTCTCTCACCTGCACATCCCATGTCAGTTTGGAAAACTTCTATTCATACTTGAAGGTTCACATTAAACATAATTTCTTAGGTGGGATTTGTGTGTGTATGTTTTGCTGTTAAAAGTCTTTTGTTGTAAAATTGTAAAATAAATAGAAAAATAGAAAGAAATTACAAATTTTAAGAGTGTGCAAGGCCAGGTTAGATTTAATATAATCAATTATAAAAAATAGCATAGCAACAAACATTTATAAGTATAAATAATCATTCAAATATAATAGAAATAAATTGTAATATAATTCTGATTTTTATATTACAGTTCTAACTATTGGACATAATAATCTCTAAGAATGAAATAAATTAATGGTTTAGTTATTTAATTTCCATTTAGGCCATGATTTTTATGCTACATCCTGACTCACAGAATCAGTCGTTCTTCTCCAGATTTTACTTAATACTAGGTATCTTTCTAGCATTTATTAAATCATATTATAACTATTTATTTCCATGGATAATACTCTTCAAAAGCAGAGTATAATCTTCCCTCTTTAATTTTCTAAAACCTAATTTTGTGCAAGTCCTTAATAATTACTCATCAAATATGGAAAAAAGGAAAGACAGGGGAGAACGTTAAAAAAAGAGGCCAGAAAAAAAAAATTGGATAGAATGAAGGAAACCATTTATATTGAGCAAACCCATTAAACACATCTCCTCACATTAAATCAGAGTCATAGTTCCTTTTTGCCTATGCAATTCTTCACTCTGGCTGAATATAGAATTGTGAATTTCATTATTGTTAATTTTGAGAAGCTATACCTGATACACTAAGCATATCTAGGATACCATTTTAACACTGGTGAAGCTTAATGAGGTTAAATTTAGAATAATCACTGCTAATCATTTCACAGTAAACCATGATAAAATATGTTCAATAAACACTCATGTTATGCTTTTTTGTTTATTTGTTTTTGTTTTTTGCTTTATTTTTGTTTTTTTTTTAGTTCTATTCCTTCACGTAATTAATTGAAGTACTTTCAGGAGCAAAAAAATTTCCAGGATAAATAGGTGTGTTGGTGACTGACTTCACTTACAAAATAAATATCAATTTGTCCATTCTGTGACTCTCAGACTGAATAAATCAATTTGCAAATTTAATCACTTTCTAAGGCTTCAAAGTGCTTTCTTCCAAGATTATCAGCTACTGATAAGAGAGATGTAGGAAACAGCAAGAATATTTGTAAGGGAAATATTTTTAGTATTTTAATGAGCAACCATCAATACATAGAATATTTATTTATTTTATGTTATCAAAATGCTTTTAGTCAGCAGAGAAACTAAAATCTGAAAAAGAAGCCCTTAAATTGCTAAGTATATTTATATATTTTTTCACATTCTTCAGTACTTTTTCTTGGGCTGTTCACAAAAGAAAAATCATTATACTGAAGATACAGCTGAAATGCTGTTAGTTATTAAAAACAATAACAAAAATAATGGCAATATTAAGGATGAAGAAAAGAGAAACTATGTCTTTTAAAATTTTCCTATAAATCTGCCTTTATCCAATCAATTCCCCAGAAAAAACACTCACTAAAAATTATATTTAAGATTGTTATCTATCCTGAAACAATATAATTGATTGTTATTTAAAATCTTGTTTTCTTCAAATGGTTACGTATCAAGAGAGCAACGTGACAGAAACCACATGCGTTTCATTTCGTTCAAGAATTTAGTAATATCATCCTTGTGCTTCCTTCTTTATGCATTATTTAAGATTTAAACATCTTTTTTTCACTTGTTCTTATATTTCTATTTATCTTAATGCTTTTGAATCTTGAGACACAAAATAAAAATGTTTTCTTCTCCAGAAAACTGTCCTAACCTTTCTCCAGGTGATCTTAAAATATCAGTGGGTAGCTGCATTCAAAGAGAGCTTGGATTTTACAACGCTTCCTGGTGTAATATCCACACAGGTTGTGAGCAGTCTTCTGAATCTCACTCCACTAGCAGAAGATGTTGAGTTGGCAGTTCTTATTGGCTCTCTGCCATTCTGTTTCCCCAGCCCTCAGCGCTTGCATTTGTGCTGAGCCCAGGAACCAACTTTCTATTTTACCTATTAAGCCTTTATCTCTTCTGCCTTCAATGATTTTTATGGATGAACAAACCAGGTCAACTAAGATAAGCCACTGTCACCCTCCACTAAATCTTCCCACTTTTTAAGAACTGCCCTGAGACTAACCTCTGCTAAGAATTTCTGATTAGGACAAGGGCTACAAAACCATCTTTTTAGCAGTTTTTCCTTGAATTGAGGGAAGAAGTCAGAGTTCTCAGTTTCAACCCCATTTACTACCTCTTTGACCATAGGGAAGTCATTAACTTCTCCAAGACTCAGTTTCTTGATTAAAAACTGTGAATGACAATGTCTGTCTGGCCACCTCCTGGGACCCTAGGGAGAGGTAAATGAAGTTATATTTGTGAGTATACTCATAAAACTGTGAAGCATGAGTGAATAGAAATAATGTTTTCTTCTTTCTGAAGAATCACACATGAGGCAATAAACGTTTAAAGATTCCATAACATTCTGTAGGTTCAAAGAGCCTTTTTCATACCTGAAAGAATGAATTTTTAAACATTTTGTTTGGGAAAGAAAAAGAAACAAATGAACAAACAAAAAGTTAAGGCCTGGCCAAAAGAATATATATATATTTTCTTTGCTTCCATGCGTAAGAAAATTATTTGGTGTTAGCATACTCTCCTAACTCCTTTATGTATCTTTTATACTTCCATTTTCATTACTGCTAAAGAAGCCCAGAATTGCACTTAGTAACAGATTAACTCTGCAGTGTCAGGATTAGGGAAAAGGTCATAGTAAAAGAATATCATTATGATTTAGGCTATTTGAAATACAAACAATTCCATTAGCAAAGATAAATTAGCTCAATAGAAAAATAATGAAAATAATGAGTCACTTGGGCAAGTGATCCAATCCATGTGACTAGATTGTCACCACTTGAAGATAACATGACTTTCTTAGATACTGGTAGAAGGGTGAATAGCAAGTGCAAAGGCCCTGAGACAGGAATGCACTTAGAATTTTGGAGAACAGCAAGAAGGCAAGTGAAGCTGGAGTAGGAGAAGAGTAGAGAGTTTTTGCAAGCAAAGAGGTTTTGGGAGGCCAGTTTGTATAAGGAGTTTTAAGCCTTTTGGAAGGGCTTTATTTTTTATACATTTAAGAGCAATAGAAAAACTAGGAAAGATTTTGAGCAGGGAAGTGACATGACCTTACATATTTTAACAGGATTACTCATGGAACTCTATTGAGAATATTTTTTAGAGAAGTGGGAAACAGCACTAGAAAGACTAGATAGGATACTATTGTAGTGATCCATGTAAAACTTGATGATGGCTCCAACCATGGAATTTATGTTCTAGAAGTGGTAGAATGTCATCTTTTTGATAGAGTTTTTTTTTTTATTACCACATTAACTTTCATCCTTCATTCCTTAGGATTTAATCCTTAGTCTATAGCCTCAAAAATTTTTGTTAAAATCAACAGTAAATAAATACCATACTTAGCCCTCATCTACATGTCCTTTAATATTGGAAGGCCAAGGAGCAGCTTGATACAACTGAATGTGCTGGGTCAATTGATTTCAGCATACTCATAGCCTAGATTCTACTCCATTTTTCCTCTACGATTCAACCAAGTGTTACATACTGGGGGATTTTATCTCAGTCTTGGAGAACAAAAACAAAAATCGTTGAAAATTTGAAGAAGATTTGTTGGCTTCTCTCTTTAGCTAGTATGAAATCGTAGCCTGCCATTATGCAATTTTACTTAGGCAAACTTTAAATATCCTTTAGGGAAGATCTTGATGTAAAATACAAATTAATCATAATTAATTGTACTTACTGCTGTGTTCATATATTTCTGATTACTTATATTTTAAGCACACTCATTTATAAACCCATTTTTGTCTTTCAAGATTTATCTACTTAGAAATAACTTTACTAAAGAGCTATATTCTGAAGACAGACACAGACAAATGAGTATATTTGACAAAGCTTGGTATGATACATTCCTATCTCTAGAACAACTAGAACTTGAACTTATTCTGTAAAAGATGAAACTCTGTTTCCTATTGATTTGAACATAGGTAACTACATGGGCCATGCGGAAGTTTGAAAATATTTATGAATTCCACAAAAAGATATTGACTATATTTGTAAACTGGTCTGTTTCTATGGGCATGATACCCTTTGATCGCATAAAATTCAAAGGCTTCATGTTTGCTTGATTAAATCAAGACAAGGGCTTTGATTAGACCACATCATTGGGGCATGTAGGGTTGAGTCCCTGCCCCCTTGGTGGGCTATATAAACGGACATTTAATCGCGAATACAAACACAGATACAAGGAAGCAGATAAACAGGAAGAGAGAGTGTTCCATAAACATGCTCCTATACCCCCAAGAGAGTTGAGCAATTCACCTGATAATTTGCAGCTGAAGAGAACAGAGCCCTGAGCAGCTGAGCAACCCTGGAAAGAACTGAGCCCAGCCTATAGCTGAGATCAGAAAAAGCTGGGTCCAGGGAGCCTTAAGAGGAAGGAGGAAGGCTGAACCCTCGCAGACATCACCTGCTATCTTGCTTCAACACGTAGCAACAGATTTGAGTGAGGAAGTACTTCTGACCGACCGTACCTTGAGTTGGACTCTTTGGGGCCTTGTAACTGTAAGCTTCTACCTCCAAATAAAAACCCTTTATAAAAGCCAACAGATTTCTGACACTTTGCAACAGCACCCTTTTGGTTGACTAATACAGGCTCCTTTATCATTAATATTTTAGTGGCTTAATCACAGTGTGGACATCATCTCAGACTCTCATACCTTGACTGCAAGTATTTGGTTTGTTTTTGCTTCTCCAGTAATCAGCACCTTTTTTCTTCCAAACTTGCCCAAAACTACAGTAGAAAAAAATAATAATGATATTAGAAGAGAGAGCTATATTGAGTTCATACATCCCTCCTCAAAAATATTGTCACAAGCATGCATTTATTTTATAAAATGCACATGTTATTTTAGGTTCCATAAAAAACACAATTTTAGGGGGCTGGCTGTAGCCCAATTGGTAGGGCGCCGGTTTACCACATAAGAGGCCCCGGGTTTGGTTCCTGGGGCATCCTTAAGCGGGCAGACCACCTTTAGAAGGCAAGCCGCCACAGACAGGGCAAGCCGCCGTGGACAGGGCAAGCCGCCACGAGCAGGCAGGCCACCGCGCAATGAGCTGACTCGGCGGGTCGCCGCAGCGGGAGGAGACAAGCAGACACAGAAGAATGCAAAAATGAACACAGCAAGAACAAGCAGAAAGGGAGGATATGTAATAAATAAAAAATAAATCTTTAAAAAATATATTTAAAAAAATACAATTTTATTTCATACAAAAATCTGGAATTCGCCTAACTTTTGCACTTCTTTCTTTTTTAGTGTGGGAATCTTCTCCGTATTTCTTTTTGTCATCTTATAACATCTATGAAAGCGATTTTATCAGTCTTTAAGTCAATTTAGGCCTTAATGAAAGAACTAAAATGCAATATTATTTCATTTCTCCTCCCATTTGTGATTATAATTTTAAAAATATTTTCCCATATTTCAAATGAGCCAAATATATTTAAAAATTGCTGTCCATAATGAATGGTTTCATTGGCACTTTTTCCAAATGCATTTTATGAAATTTTAACTTAAAAAATATCCACATCATCCCATTTTACATAAAGAAATAGGAAAATATCTCTGAAGAAAACTCAAAATGTATCATTTGAAAATTTGGACTAAGTTACAAAATCTAGGAATGTGTCATCCTTTCTGTATTCCATCAGACTATTGAGCCTATTCTCAGGAGGTTTTTTTTTCAGTAAACCCAAGGGCTTCTCCCTCTGTTGCAAGGAGTCCTGCAGCACATCTCCTTCTACCCCGACTCTTAATACTAGATTGTTATCATCATATTTCTCCCCAGTTTGCTTTTTTTTAGCATGGAAAGCTCAGGTTGTATGTGCCCATGCACTATATGTGGTAACTCTCACAAAGACCAGTCTTTAGACTGCATTCTCTCTCTCTTTCCTCTCTCCTTTGGTTATCCCCCCAAACAGTAAGAATTACTTCTGGGACAATGAATCACAAATTTTGGACTCTGGCTGAAACCTCTTACAACTTACAGGACCCTTTTTTAGAAAGCCTGTATGATATTTCCACCTTAATATTTAACACATACTTCCAATACCACATGCCTCCAAATACTTTACATCTTTAACACCAAATAAATATTGAACAACAAAATTAGATTTCTTAGAATGTGATTCTGACAGTGTAATGCATTTTTAAAAATGTTGAACAGTTCTTCAAATGGTTTTACAAACCAGTTCTTCAAAAATAATAACATTTTTATTACTTTTACCAATGGATACCTTTGTTAGAAGTCTGAGGAAGACCCATCTTATGTCAAATGCAAGACAATGCCACATAAATTCCAAATATGCTTTAACTACAAAGCATGCTTTCTCTCAAATAATATTTATGTAAATATTGCTTTAATAATAATTTGCTGTTAACTATTGAAATGGAAATGAACTATTGTTTTTAATTTTGCAAACATAAATAATTGCCATCTGCTTTGCCAATGGTAAACTAACTTTTATCCAGTTCCCTGCATAATTTGGTCTCAGGTTATTAAGATTAGTTTTTTTTCATTTTACATTAACACTCATTTAATTACACCTTGTCCATAATTTTGAAGGGTCATTTATGTTATTACTCAGATTCACTGATGTGTACAACATCTTATGAATCAAAGCATCATAAATGATATAAATACTCTGCTCATCCCTAGCTCTACATCATTGATAGAGTTTAAGAGATATAAGAGCTGTCTGTTAATGTTCAAAAGAAGAGTAAAAATGTATTGTAAGGGAAGAAAATGTAACTCTCATTTTGCTATCAGCCAGTAAACCCAGCAACAGCTTATTTTTTTCTCTTGGTAAGTCAAAATAACTAACAGATTTTCATCTTCAGATACCAAAGCTTATGCTATAAACATTAATAGAAGTCAGTGAAACACTACAAAGTCTGCATTAATTATAAAAAAATAAGAGTGTATCTACACAGAAGTATTTATTAGTCTTTATACCTTCAAGCTAAAAGACCAATCAATAACAAAACAAAGAAAAGCAGAAAAAAAAACAAATAAGTAAATAACTCACAAACATAATAATTTTTAAAATAGTTTTGAAGTATAAGGTAGTAAACATTGTCTAAACTATTAAACAAAATGCCTAAGAGTCTCTCTGCTACACCATCAAATATTCCTCAGCCTGTTGTAAAAATCACATTAAAATTACACAAGGGGTTCCTGAGCTTCTAAAGCTGAGTTAATCCAAATTCTTTGATCTTCATCCTTTTAGAGATATACTCATGATTTGAAGGTCTAGTTAAGCATGGTAGGTAACTATATAGCTCATGTGATATGTATAATTCATAACATTTGACAACATCAAACTTCTTGTTATGCTAAAACTGGTGGACAAAGTTATGATGATAAATACATGTTTACAGAATCTCAAAATATTTTCACAAAATATATTTATTAGTTGCAAAACAAAACCATACTCAAGTGATCAAAATTAACAATATGTATAATAGAATAAATGAAAATCATGTATGTCCTGATTTGATGGACTAAGAAGGACAGAGCATTACTCCCTGGTTTTTCTGCCAAAAAAAAAATACATTATGTGAATATAATCCTGAGAAAATGTCAGAAAAAAACAAACTGAAGGACATTGTACAAAATAACTGGCCTGTACTTTTCAAAATTGTCAAAATCTTGAAACACAAAAAAAGACTCAAAAACTGTTCCAGAGTAATGGAGATTAAGCAGACATGGCAACTAAATGCAACATGTGATTGGATTGGCTCCTGGACCAGAATATTTTCTCTTTGACCATAAATTATATTTCAGGAAAAACAAATGAGAGAGAGAGAAAGGGAGAAAATGATAAAGCAAATGGGATACAATTGCAACACTGGAGAATCTGGGTGAATGGTATATGGGAAAACTGCATTATTTTTGGAGCATTTCTATTAGTTTGAATGTATTTTTAAATTAAAATATTAAAACATACAAAAATATCTACATTGATTTCCATCCCAATTCTCTAATGTTCTCTGACAGTCCTACTACCTGATAGTAATACTACCAGAATTCTATTTCTTCCTTCTTTTAGACAACCATAAAATGTTTATCCATAGCAAACATCATTTAGGATGCAAACATGATTACTATATCATGATCTATTCTCTCACCTACGCTTCAAGAAGCTCTCATTCATCTTGTGGAAGACTGTCCTGTGAAACAAGAGTTAAAATATGAGATGACTAATTTGGTAGAACCAAAGAATAGAGGAATATTTGAAACAATAATCAATATTTTACTAATTCAGAAAATTAATGTATTTTTTGGTTATCATGCTAATGTACAACTATATTAAAAATATGGATAAGCAAGTCACTGTGTATATACAGTAGAAGGTAGCTACAGTTGTCAGTGACAGCAGCTTACTGGATGAAACAGAAACAGCATTGTTTTGTTGGTTTAGAAAAATGGCTTAACACAATTTGATTTAGTTTGAGCCTCCCCTCTTCAGTATAAGCCAAGTCACAATAAACAACGACAAAAATGTAAGGGATAACTGCTATCTTAGTTGTCCAAAGAGGTGCTGATGCAAAGTACCAGAAAAACATTGGTTTTCATAAAGGGTATTCATTTAGGGTAAAAGCTGACAGGTACAAGGCCTAAAGAGTCCAAGTCAAGGTTGGTTCCTCACCAAAGTCAGTTGCCAGGTGTTGAAGCAAGATGGTTGCTGATCTCTGTGAGGGTTCAGCCTTCTTTTCTCTCAGCCACAGGCTGGCATGGGGCTTGTCTCTCTTCCTGGGGCCACAAAGGTCTCTCTTCTCCCATGTTATGACAAAGTTCTCTCCTCTGGCGTCTATGGAACTCTGTCTTCCCTTGTATATTATTCTGTGTCTTATTGAATGACTGCCTGCTCATATCAGCCCACCAAGTTGGCAGGGACTTAACCTGAGTTACACCCTACTGATGTGGTCAAATCAAATCCCTAATCTTAACGTAATTTAATCAAAGACATCTCAACTGAATCTCATACAATCAAAGGGTATCATGCCCATTGGAACAAAGTGTTTACAAATATGATTTCTCTTTTTGAAATTCATAAATAATCTCAAACTGCCACACTCCACCTTCTGAATTCCAAAAATATATTACAATGTTCAAAAAACCTTAAATCCTTTCAGTTAGCAATGTTAAGAACAAAATCACATCACAGTTATTTTTAGAAATATAGTTTGTCTTAGGGCAAAGTACTCTCTGGCTATAGACCTGTGAAACTTACAAAACAATTTATCTTCTTCTAATATACAAAGATACAGACATATGATAAACGTTTGCATTAACACAAGGAGAATTTGGGAGGGAAACGAGTCAGTGGTCACCAAAAGTTCTGAAAATGTGCGGGGCATACTTCATTAGGTTTCAAAGTCTGAGAGTCATTCTCAAGATGATGGCTTCTTTATGAGGCCCATCCTTTCCATAGGCTTTTTCAATGGCCATTTTCTTGGTTCCACCCTCATCAAGCATCTGGGTGGCAACCGAATTCCTGTCCTCGCCCTCCAAGAATATTGTGGTGATGGTCACACTTTACCCAGTTTCTGGGGGGGGGGGGTAGAGTCTCAATCCCTTAGTACAGTGAGGTGGTGGCAACATTCTCCCTAATCTCTGGCATACAGGCCCAATCTCCTCAGAACAGTGAAATTGTCCCCATGGGACTAGCCATGGTGGGAACTTTTCTACTGATCTTTTAGAAACTTAGGGCTGTATAAGTAATAAAGCAGTCATTTGCTGGGCATCTGTTGTGCCTGAGTCTGTTACCATGATGCACTGTGTAGCAACATGCTCCACAGAAATAAAAAGAGAGAACGGGAGGGGTGTGTGTGGGGGAGATAGATAGCATCACAACTTCCCACAGATATCATAGCATTTAAACCCCTTGGGAAAGCAGGAGATCTTTATTCACTTTCATCATTCTTCCTCGGCATAATTAATACTCTTCTCTACTTTATATTTTTCATAGTTTAACAGGTCTCTGTGACACTGGAAACTTTGCTCAGAGCAGATAAAGGACAATTCAAAGTTCGAGAAGGGATTAAATAAAGCCTCAATGTTTTATTTTATTTTGTTCAATTCCACTTCATTTTTAAAATTATTTTAATCTTTAGTCTGATTTAGTCTAATTTTAATCTTTTGCTATCTCCTTGCATATTGGAAATGTTAGGTATGCTCAGCTTAGGTTATAGATTTGCATTAGATTTAGCTATTTTCCTCCCGTGGACCTCATACATAGAGATATTTTGTCCATCAAAACTGATGTATTTTTAATAATTATTTATCCACCTTTATTGTCAAAGGGGCCTACATAGCTACTATACTAACAAGGGTCTTTGAACAGAAAGAACTTACTTATTTCATGACAATGGATTTATGTATCTCTGGTGGAACTCAAGTGATAAAAATTTAATCTGTAAAAGTTTTTGGAAGTTAAATATTTAGTTCCTGTTATGTTTTAAAATTTTGAAAACAGTTTATTAAGCAATTTATCTCCAAGAGGTTCAGAAACTTCAGATTGTCAGCCCTGGAAACTAGCAGAAAATGGCAGGACCAAGTGTGTTCAAGCTTATGTAAAACCTACATTAATTCTGTAGCCTTTAACTTTAGGTAGAATATTTCAAGCATGCAGTTTGTGAATAAACTGAACATTGGCTTGCTAGATCTCATGTATAATAAATATCTAAAATTTAAATTTTCATATTGTTCTAGATAGACATACATAATATAAATGCATTTAATTAAAATTTTTATAAAATTACACTATTTTGATGGTCCATTTTATATATGAAATGGTAATTGTTGATTGATCATATGGGAGGAGTAAAATCTAATGATTTTAGAAATGAGAACTAAGTTTAAAAGCATGGCCATGAATTGCCAGTAGCTACCCACTCTCTCACTCACATCTACATAAACATAGATATTATAAAAAGCATGCATTGAAAATATTAACACATCTATCAGTTGAAGCTCATTAACATCTGTAATATAAAACTCCAAAAATTTTTCAATTAAATCTCAGTTAAATATATAAGAATCAGGGTTCTTGGGATTCCTCAGAGGCTTTCAAAACTAAAGCACAAAGGTCACCTTAATAACAGAAATCTTAGTGCTTTAAACTTTAGTAAAAATTACTATGAAAAGATGAAATAATACCAATAAGGTAAAAATGTTCATGAACTGTTGACTCAAGACAAATATGTGTCACTGAGAACAATTGAAAAAAGACAAAGTTGTGTATTCTTATTGTTCTGACAGACTTCTTCATTCTGAGAGATGAGATGAACTGTTACAGAGACATTAGAGGAAGGCACAATCACTGTGGAATTTTCTCTCTTGTAACCATAGAAAAATAAACATTTTACAGCACTCCTTGCTTGGCATGATTTCCTTCTGATGGGGTCTTGGATAAGATCTTGCCTGGGTAGGAATAATGCCTTCTAGACACTGTTTAAAACCAAACCTCAAAATCTTGTGAATACAGTCTATTCATGTTTAAAGGGACAGTCAAACATTCATAGTCAATAGAGAAAAAGAAAACACATTGACTTGTCTCCACCACTCTAATAGAAAGAGACAAATAGTTCCCTTTATTTAGGGTTTCTACCACAGAGTATCTACATGCTCTGACAGACCATTAAGCAAAAGACGGCACCTCCCTCCATGCAAAGCCTTATTCTTTAACCATCAGCAAAACACAGAAATTATAACTTAAACTATAAGGAATAGCTAGTATTCCATCCCACTCCAATTTTCCATGTTGAAATTTTTTCAATACTGGGCTTTGTTTCTTCAAACCTACTAAATGTAACTAGAACATGTAAATGTTAAACTGGTCTAACATCATTTCTACCATGTGAAATTCCTGGATAATAAAAATGCTATACTATTTGGAGGCAGTCACTTGGGAGGGTTACTAATTACTAGAAACATCTACTGGAGTTGCTACATGGAGAATATTGACTCATTTTATGGATTTTTTCCTGACCAATCTTACCAGGAGGTCAAGGAAAATTGTAATTTTCAGCAGCAACTGTCAAATAATTCAAATTATCATTTTAAGACAACTTAATTAAATATTGTTTATATAACCGGCACAGAAATATTATAAAACTGAATTGCTAGTTAATGGTTATCTTATAAAACAAATCAGAAATAATCAACTTATGCTGGGGCATCTTTCTCCTTTTTCCTTTCCCTTCCTCCCTTTCCCCCTTCCTCCCTTCCTCCCTCTCTTCCTCCCTTCCTTCTTTCTTCTTCCTTTCTTCTTCTTTCCTTCTCTTTCTCCCTTTATCCTTTTCACTTTCTTTCTCTCTTTCTTTCCCTTCTTTCTTTCCTTTTTTCTTTCTTTTTCTATATAAGTTCTCTGCATGTTTCCAGTATGAGTCAAAGTCTAGAAAGTTGAATATATAAGATCACAGTGAGGGGCCAGCTAGATAGCTCAGTGGATAAGAGCGCCGGTATACCACATGGGAGGCCCTGGGTTTGGTTCCCAGGGTCCTCTCCGAGCAGGCAGATGGCCTTGAGAAAGGAAAGCCCCCGTGGGCGGGGCAAAGCCGCCATGGGCAAGGCAAAAAAACCACGGGCATGGCAAAGTCACCCGTGAAACACGGAGCTGCCGGGCAGTCCGCAAAACATG
>PVKH010010108.1:0-18419 GCA_004027955.1 Chaetophractus vellerosus | reverse complement strand
ATGTGCAGGGAAGACATATTTCAATCAGATTCTGTCACTCTCAGGAGCAAGGATTCCAAATTAGGTCACAATGATAAGGCACCAAACTCTGGGGCTATCTGCCTTGATTAGGACCTGGATGTCTCCAGAGCCCTCAGAAGGCCCTCTGTTTGGGGTGATATCCATACTGGAAACCTATGAGGTCCTACTGGGATGTGCATTAGTGTTACCTCTGGGTTGACCTCCCAACTCACTTTGAAGTCTCTTAGCCCTATGAACTCATTTGTCTTTACCATTTCTCCCTTTTATTCAAAGTCTTTTTCCAGTCATATTGCCAGTTGGCACTTGTTAGTAATCCCATGTTGCCAGGGAGGCTCATCCCTGGGAGTCATGTCCCACACTGGGAGGAAGGTAATGCATTCACATGCTGAGTTTGGATTAGAGAGAGGCCACATTTGAGCAACAAGGAGGCTCTCAAGAGGAAACTCTTAGGCTCCCCATACTACTAGGCTGTTTCAATTTTAAGAGCAAAGACTCATAAGGCTAGTCATCAATAACAAGGGCCCTTCAATGGATCATCCTCCTTTGCCAGACACTGCCCCTGCACTTGGGGGACTGTTGCTATGCTCCTGGAGAATATGGCAGAGCTCTCCAGGATGGGATTTCAGTATTCTCTCCTTTACTGAGTAGTTCTTCACCCCGTGACCATGCCCTGTGAGCATTTGAACAATTTTATATACTTTATATGTATGTTTAGGTGGACTTCCTCCCATGCACCCCCAACCCTGACACCCCCACCTATGATCCTCTCCCATCCCTGTTGTAACCTTTCTGTGATGCAAAACCTCTTCAAAGGTGAAGCCATAGCAGTAGCCAAATACAATGAATAGGAAAATGAAATAATAATGATGTTTAAATATAGGAGTTAAAATATATGAAAACTTAAAAAATAAAGAACAAAAAATGCTTTTAATAAAATAATATTAAAGGATTGGGCTATTAAAAATGTAAAAAAAATAAATTAAATAAATAAATAAATAATTGTTTTCCTTTTTGCCTTGTGTAAAAATCAACCGATTTCTGGTATTTTGCATCTGCACCCCTTTGGCTATTACACTACGATAACCAAATTGAACTAGAACAGTACATGAAATAAAAATACTGTAAACTAATGTCACATATGGGCACTGATTCAGCAATATTAAATCAAAATTAAGATATTGATTTTAGTCATCCTTTTATTTAAAAACCATAATCTGGAAGAGTTTACCCCCAAATTTAAGAATATCTCAACATCATAAAATGAGTATAACATATCATAATAACTTAATAGAGATAGAAATAATCATAGCATGCAAATAGATCAGAAATAGGAACGATTCTACAAAGACAATATTTTCTCAGGGTAAAAATAAACTCACAAAATTAGAATAAATTATTCTTGTACAGATACAAAAAGCATGAACCATAAAAGAAAAGAATGGTTTGACTATATTAGAGTTAAAAGATTTTAATAAATAAAAGAGAGAGAAGTTAAAAAGAAATAAAAAAACAAATCTAAATGAAAAATCCTAGACTGGCAATAAATACTTCCAAATTGCAATTAGAAAACATACCCAGAAAAATAAACTACAAACCAAAAAGAATGAGGTAAATAATCCAATAGAAAAAATAAAATGGAAAGAAGAATTCTGAGAAGAAGTAACACAAATGCTAAATAAATCATGACGAATAATTAGCCTCCCCATTAAAAAATACAAATTTGACGAGAGCAGCGAATTTTGGAGTGATGGAAAAAATTATTTCATTGTCTTCGAAGCTACACAATTTTAAAACTCAGACACCACCAAGTGTTGTTGAGGGTATGGAGGAATGAAAATTCACATGCTTTGCTGGAAAATGTATGCTTTTGTATAATAATATTTAATTTGGTTAAAAATCTAATATCAATTCCATGTATTATTATTTGGTTAAGGTAGTAAGTAGTTACATGAATGAAACCTATTAAAAAATATAAACAGAAAATTCATTTCAGATTAAGACTGATATCAATATCCAAAGGGCCTCCTCCAGGAGGTTAGATCATAGCATGAGAGTTTTCTACGTAGTTGCATTTCTCCAAGTCAGTCCATCACTCTTTCCCATGGATGTGTCCATCTCAGTACAGAGTTAAAACTGGTGAGTGTGGATGGAGAGAGAGCGACCATCATCCAAAAGATGGGGAGGAGGCACAGACCTAACAAGTTCACAGGACTGCAGCCTTGTAGTCATTGTTCGGGTAAGACTACTCACAACTGAAATCTGGTAAAGCGTAGTAGGAAACGTTCTTGAATTTGGGATTAAATAGAAGACTAAAGCTCTGCTTAAGTGTCAGGAAAATAACCTGAGACTACTGCAACCTGCTTTTAAGGACCTAAGTTGTTCCCATCTGTTACTGGGAATAAAGTTATTATATACCCAGGCCTGTACTAGGTAGATAAATGACATCAGTGCTCTAGGTTGTATATTTAAAAAGTGGTTGCATTTTAATCCAAGTATTATGGGCCCAAAAGGGAAATGAAAATTTTACAATTCTTGTAAATATATACGTTATATGTTTGTATGCCACTGAAAAATTTGAAATCATACTTTTATTTAGTTCATGCACATAACAATTTTAATTAAAAAAGAATTTCATGGTGCTTCCAAATAACATATCCAGAATTTTCAAGCTTTATAGACATGCACTTCTTTTTATCACTGAAGAAATAGAAAAGGCTATTTCATTCTGTGATTTGTGACTCAAGGAATTATGAAATAATTCAAAAATGACTCTGCCTGAAATACCCTTGAAATAATGTTATTAAAATCATGTGGCATATGATGTAGATGAATTGAACCGATCAGGGATAATACTGCTTTATATTTCTAATAATTCCAGTCTATATAGCTGCCAAGTTCATTGTGGTAAAACTTTTAACCATCGTCTAGAGTAATATATCTAATAGATTTTAGATTTTACAGGATTATTTTTTAATATAATGTAATTTCTAAAACTGGAAGCTTTCCACTGAAATCTATTAGCCTGTCTTATCATAATGAAATGTTCATTTCTATGATACTTTGATCTTCTGAATAGCATTCATTTCACTAACTTTTTCTTTTCATAAACCATGTTTCCTTGACAAGTCTTTGATTCATTGTACTTACTGCGTAGTCACATGTACAAGTAAATGACATAAATATATGTATGTATATTTATGTGCATGCAAGCATATGAGTGTGAAAATCAACACATTATATATATCTAATAAATGTTATAATAGATTTTATGTTTTACTACATACATACACATATACACAGGGTATAAATGTTTAATGACATTTTGGTATTCATTGTATTTAGGCAAAGGAATTCTTTAAAGCCTCTCTTTAGGGTTCTCAAGCTACATTGAATCTACAGCATCTATTTTCTAATAACTTATAATATGTATATGAAAACAATTTATTTATACTACTTTATTATTCTGCAAGAATGTAAAAAGTTATTAGACATAATATGAATGTTTTAGAATGTAAAAATGGCCTATTATTTGCTTAGTTTGGGGAGAAAATATTCCCATGGAATATTATTTATATTCAGGTGAAAAGCAAAGTCCCCAAACTCTTGTGTTTTTTGTTTTTTGTTTTAAATTTTTATTTTTCATTTTCTGGTTTTTGTCTCCCCCCCACCCCCTGCTGCGGTGACATGCCAAGTCAGCTTCACCGGTGAGTGGTGGCCTTGCCCACTTGCAGGCAGCCTGCCCAGCTTGCGGGCAGCTCTGCCCTGCTCGCAGGCGGCTCCACTCTGCTCGCAGGTGGCTTTTGCTCCGCCCACGGCGGCTTTTGCCCTGCCCACGGTGGCTCTGCCCCACCCACGGTGGCTTTTGCCTTCTCAAGTGGTCTGTCTTCCTGGAGGGGCCCCGGGGACCTAACCCAGGGCCTCCCATGTGTTAAACCGGTACCCTATCCACTGGGCTATACAGCTGGCCCCCTCTTGTGCTTTTTGAATGTGTACTCTTTCAAGTATCTCACATTTATTACATTAATATGAAAACAAAGTCAAGTTTTATAGATAATTATAAAATTTCATACATGGTGAAAATTGAAGATATTTGATATACTCAAGTAAATCTTTGAAGAAGAATTATCTTTATGATAAAATAAAAAAACAAATAATCTTTTTCATGGATAAATGGTGATCATTATTTTTCTAGTATAATTACCATTTTCTCTGGTATGGTATTTACCTATAATTTTTGCATATAATTAATCATATCTCTATATTTCTATTACATTTTACTAAATGGTAAAATCGAGTATGGCATCTAAATAGGGACGAGTTCACAGAGTCTAAATATTTAAGTGATTGTTGTGGGCCCCTATTTTTATTTCAAACTTAAAAAAAATAAAGTATACTATAGGTAAAAGGAATCCTAACAAAAGTCTGATTATTCCACAATGGTAATTAGAATGCTTAAAAATAAATTAAAACTAAATACTAAAAACATTTCATAGTGCTTTTCAGCTACTCCATCATTACTGGCTCACTAAGCCTGACATAGCTGGCCTATTGATCATTTAATACTGCAATTTATTGAATAAATTAAAGAATAGAAAATTTGCTTTAAGTATAAAAGCACCAAAGTGAAATTATGTCTCATAAATGACAAACTTTTGTCATAAATGATTTGTTTAAAAAGGCAACTTTTATTATATAATTATCTATTTTAGCAGAATTTTTGAATTAATATAATGTTACAGTATATTTACAACCTGGGCCCAAGAATTTTTACATATTCTAATAACATTCAAAATTGAAAATACTTGTGCACATATGTCATGACTTTAGAATAGGGAAAAATGAATAATTTAATCTTTTAGTCTCTTATTGATAGATTTCATTTCTCATTAATAACACTTACTGGAGTGTTAGAGTTAGCAGCTGTGATGGTTAGGCTAAAGTGTCAACTCGGCCAAGTAATTGTGCCCAAGCATTAGGTCCAGCAAGCACTGGGCTAATTGTAATACAAGAGCATTTATGGACTTTGATCACCAGTGAGTTTACTGCATGGATAGCTCATTACATCTGCATCAATCAGGGAAATTGGATCAAGAATGGAAGACACTTTTATCCAATCGGTTGACTGCCTTAAAAAGGAACTGATTTCAACATTCAGAGAGAATTTCCCAGCTCCTCGTTGGACAGCCAACTTCTCCCAGAAACTCATCAAGGACCCTTCATCAGTCTTTCATCAGAGCCCCTAGCTTGCAGCCTGCCTGCGGAACCTGGACTTGTGCATCCGCACAGTCACCTGAGAGATTTATAAAATCTTATAATACTGACGGATATCTCCTGTTGATTCTGTTTCCCGAGAGAACCCTGACTAATACAGCAGCCCTGCCCTGCTCTTGGAGAAACAAATATTGAGCTATTGTTCAATAATTCTTATTCTTTGATATTTATTCATTACTTTGTTGAGGTATTGAATAAACAGGTTGAGAACAAAAATTAGAGAATAAACATGTTTAATTTTAATTTTAAAAGGATAATTATAGAAGTGTGAAAATCAAAAGGACTGAAAATGTCAGCAACTGTTAACCAGAAAGATAGAAAGAAGGGAAAGAAAGCAATAACAAACTAATTTCAAATGTAAGCTTTTCTTATATATTCCTTTAATATAAATGCTAAAATACATTTCCAAATAGAGTAATTTATCCAGAATGGAGAAGAAATCATTCTCTGTTTTTAATCACAAAAATGTCAATTACTTTAAACTTACCATTGGAGGAGGCTACAAAAAGAAGTTAATGAAGCTTGTTACAGAAACTCTTACCTAGGCTTCTGAGTGCTAAGATTTGATAGGAGTTGTAGAGTATTCTTAAAGGGAAGTCGATCATAATCAGAAATCATTTTTATGTAAGGATTTCTGGTAAATTACCTTAAAAGTTTTTAAAAGAAAGAAGTGTAAATCTCAACAATTCTAATAATTTGTTGTGGTTTTCCTTTGTCATACTAAATACATAGTTTACTTTTGTAACAAAATTTTGATTCTGTAAGTATCCTTTCTTTCCTTATGTAAAGTATGCCCAAAGTATATAAACTTCAGAACCAGTAATCTGGATCTGTCTTGGGTTATCTGATGTCTCCATAAATTTAAAAATAATTTAATTGAAAATTTTAATTCTCCATAATTACCCATTAAATTTAATATCTTGCCATACTACTTGGTCAAGTGAATTTAAATATCAATAGTAATAGTGATAATAAAAGAGGTTTAAATAAATATGTTTGGATCTGCAATAAGTTTACACAGTCAAGAATTTAAACACATATATCCACACACACATCCTACAACACATCTGAAGTAAGTGCAAGGAAGATTTATAATTTTCAATTTAAAATTCAAAGTGAATTTGTAGCTTTCTTTGTAGATCTGGAAAAGCAGAATCTTTAATAAGCAAGGTATCTTTCCCCCAATTTTGCATATTTGATGATTAAGAAAGAGATAACCACATGCAGTGATATACTCAACATTTCTTATATTTAACTACAGAATTTCAATCGGATATAATTTCTTTTGCTTCATGACCCACATGCTAAATATAAATGGTCTGGGCAGATCATTGGCTAATTGTTGGGTAATTAAATGTTCAAGAATAGTGTGTGTGTGTGTTATCTGTGTATTTTTGTTTTCATATATACAGATGCCTAATGAACTATAGAATTTATCTCTAGCTAACATTCAATAAGTGGGCAGAATCATGAGCAAATTATAGTGTGAATATTTGTAGTTTTCATTTGCCAAGGCAAATTCTTTTGATTATAGCAATAATAAATTGAGTGTTGCTCTGTTTCACATTTCTTGTGTTATTCTAAGAGTTTTGATTCAGCATGAAACTATTTTCAGCCATAGAATGCAAAATGAATATATGTGATTTACTCATCAATTAGAGCTGAATTGGCATAATATACATATAAATATATATTCCCATAAAATAAACTTTATACAGAGAGAAGTTTTAGATGCACAGAAGTTACATCAAAAGTATAGGGATTCCCATATACCCTATCCCCTCCCCCTCCCACATTTTCACTTATTAACATCTTACATCATTGTGGTACATTTGTTAGATTTGATGAGCAAATATTGAAACCTTGCTACTAACCAAGGTCTATAGTTTACATTATGGTTTACATTTTTTTCTTTTTTTAGGAAGTACGGGATATTGAACTCAGGACCTTGTCTATGGGAAGCAGGTGCTCAACCATTGAGCTATATCCGCTCCTCATGATTTACACTTTTGACTATACAGTTTTATTGGATTTGACAAAATGTATAATGTCCTGCATCATCATTGCAATATCATGCAGAATAATTCCAATGCCCTAAAAATGCCCTAAATTCCTCCTATTCATTCTTCCCCTTTTAAACAGAACCTCTGGTAACCACTATCTTTATATCAATTTTACAAGTTCTTCCATTACTAGAGTAAAAATGTCTACTTTGGTCTATGGTTATATTTCCACCTTCTGTTTATTCATTTCTCAACCATGAGGATTTTTGGAAGTTGATACCTGCCTTGCTTCAGATTGAAAGGGATTAGATCTTATTGGGTAGATGGAAGGAACTGTTTTACTTTTATTTATTTATTTTTTATTTATTATATATTGCCCCCTTTCTGCTTGTTCATGCTGTGTTCATTTTTGCATTCTTCTGTGTCTGCTTGTCTCCCCCTGCTGCAGCAACCCGCTGAGTCAGCTCACCACGTGGTGGCCTACCTGCTGGGGGTGGCCTTGCCCTGCTTGCGGGGGCTTGCCCTGCCCATGACGGCTTTGCCCTGCCCACGGCGGCTTGCCTTCTCAAGGCAGTCTGCCCACTCAAGGAGGCCCCAGGAACTGAACCCGGGGCCTTCCATGTGGTAGACCGGAACCTCACCAATTGGGCTACAGTCGGCCCCCCGTTTTACTTTTAGTTGTAGATACTCTTTATTGGGGGGATTGGCGCTGTCCATCATCATCATTTTCTTAGTAGTCATAGGTTAGTCCCATAAACTGGAGGGTAGGTGTTGGACACAACTCTGTTGAGATTTAGGGCTCAATCAGCATGTGAACAGAACAAAGATTTAAGGTTCTCAGACATACATTTAATGGGTACAATGCTACCTGCAGACTCAAATAAAAAAGGGTAGAAGAATCATGAGTAGGGAAATTAAAAATAAACCTAACTCTGTTACACTGGGGAAATAGATTTTCATACATTCCAAGGTAAGGCCCACCATCAGGGTGCTGATTTCATAGGGTTTTGTGCCTTGCCTATAGTGTCCTGGATGTCTCTAGAGCCCTTGGGAGCACCCATTTCAGTTTTGTTTACTGTGGCACTTAATGAGATCTGCCTGAGATGTGCATAAGTGTAACTCTGAAACACCCTTCTGACTCACTTTTGAATCTCTTAGACATAGAAACTCTTTCGTATTTAATATCTTTTTCCGAATGCATCATTGGTTGGTGCTTGATATTAATCCCTCAGTGCCAGGGAGTCTCATCCCCAGAGTCATGTCCCATACCAGGGGGAAGGTAATAAGTTTATTTGCTGAGTTTAGCTTAGAGAGAGGCCACATTTGAGCAAGGAAGTTTTGAGGAGGTAACTCTTAGGCAATAGTTATTATTAAGCTGTTTCAATTTTACAAGAATAAGGGTCATAAGTACAAGTATTAATTTTGTACACTTGGCATATTGGTCGGTTTTTCTTTTATTAGTCTTGGCTTATTTGCTCTAGAGATTCTTGCGACTATATTTGAGAATGTAGCAAGGCTCCCTATGACACCCTATGACAAATTGAACACATTCATATTCCATAGAGGCATGCCCCAAGTGTCCCCTTCCCTATACATCCCTCATCACTGACACCCTGCATCGGTGACCCTCCCCTGCCATAGACACCAAAAGAAAACTTCTACAATTGTATTCCCAACCGCAGTCCACAGCTTCCCCAGAGTTCACCTGTTCTTTTCTCCAGCTCTACCCCAGCTCTATGGATGTCCTAACCCATCCCCTCAACCATGCTCACACTCATAGTTCAGCACCATCAACCCCACTCACACCACTCCACTCCCATCTCCCATGTTCACTGCCAAACCACCACCCTCCACCTTATCATACATTCTGCCCAGATTGAGGATCAGATCACCACTTTCTATCCTTTTCTATCTCCTGGTAACCTATCTTCCAGACTCTATGTGAGTCTGCTTATATACCTGAGATCATGCAGTATTTGTCCTTTAGTGACTGGCTGACTTCATTCAACTTAAGGTTCCAAGTTCAACCATGTTGTCACATGTGTAAATATTTCATTCCCTCTTAGAGATGAGAAATATTCCATTGTATGTATATACCACATTTTGTTCATCCATTCCTCCATTGATGGACACTTGGATTGCTTCCAAATTTTGGTAATTGTGAATAATGCTGTGATGAACACTGGTGTGTTTGTATCTGTTTGCTTGCCTGCTTTCAATCCTGGGTATATTCCTAGTAGTAGGATTGCCAGATCATATGGAAATTCTATACTTAGCATCCTGAGGAACCACCAAACACTCTTCCACAGTGGCCGCACCATTCTACATTTCCACTAGCAGTGGATGAGTGGTCCTAGTCCTCCGCACTTGGTCCTACCTCTCCAACACTTGTAGTTTTCTGTTTTTCTGTTTTAAATAGCAACAGGTCTAGTAGGTGTAAGATGGTATCTCATTATAGTTTTGATTTGCATTCCCTATATAGCTAGTGATGTTGGGCATCTTGTCATATATATTTTAGTGGTTTGTATTTCCCCTTTGGAAAAGTGTCTATTCAACTCTTTTGCCCTATTTTTTTTAATGAATTCTTTGTGTTTTTATTATTGAGAAGCAAGATTTCTTTATATATGCTGGATATTAGACCCTTATCATATAAGTAGTTCACAAATATTTTACCCCATTGAGTAGGCTGCCTTTATACTTTCATGACAAGCTCCTTTGAAGAGGTCTTATTTATATCTATTTTATCATTCATTTCTCATACTTTGGGTGTAAACTTTATGAAACCATTTCCTACTACAAGATCTCTTACATGCTTCCCTACATTAGCTTCTAGGAGTTTTATCATCTTGGCTCTTATATTTAGGTATATTTGATCAATCTTGAGTTAATTTCTTGATAAGGTGTGAGATTCTGATCTTCCGTCATTCTTTTGGATATAGATATCCAGTTCTCCAATGACCATTTGTTGAAGAGACTATTCTGTTCCAGTTGAGTGGGCTTGGTGGCCTTGTCGAATATCAGTTGGCTGTGTATGCATGGGTCTATATCTAAACTCTCAATTTTGTTCCATTGGTAAATATGTCATCCTTGTGCCAATAACATGCAATTTTGAGTACTGTAGCTTTATAGTATGATTTAATGTCAGGCAGCATGATTCCTCCAATGTCGTTTTTCTTTTTCAAGATGTTTTTGGCTATAAACTTGATAATTGACTTTTCCAAGCCTAAAAAATGCTGTTGGAAATTTGGGAGGGGGGATTGCATTAAATATGCAAATCAACTTGGGTAGCTAGACATCTTAATGATATTCAGTCTTCTATTCCATGAACATGTTCCACTTATTTAGGTCTTCTTTGATTTCCTTTAGCAATTCTGTGTAGTTAAGTTATTCCTAGATATTTGATTATTTTAATTGCTATTGTAAATGGAAATTTCTTCTTGATTTTGTCCTCAGATTGCTCATTATTAGTGTACAGAAACACTATTGAGTTTTTTGGGTTTATTTACATATCCCCCCCTTTCTGCTTGTTCTTGCTGTGTTCAGTTTTGCATTCTTCTGTGTCTGTTTTGTCTCACCCCGTTGCTGAGTCAGCTCACCTGTGAGCGGTGGCCTTCCCCACTCGCGGGCGGCTTGCCCCGCTAGCGGGCAACTCTGCTCTGCTCATGGGCGGCTCTGTTCTGCTTGTGGGCGACTTGCCTTACCTGTGGCGGCTTTGCCCTGCCCGTGGTGTCTTTTTGCCCTGCCCATGGTGGCTCTGCCCTGCCCACGGTGGCTTGCCCCCTCAAGGCGGTCTGCCCCACTCGGAGATGCCCCCAGTAACCGAACCCCGGGTTTCTCGTGTGGTTTACTGGCGCCCTATCCACTGGGCTACAGCTGGCCCCACTACTGAGTTTTGCACATTGCTTTTATATCTTACTACCTTATTGAACTCAGTTATTCCTCTCTAGAAGCTTTGTTGTAGTTTTTTGGGCCTTTCTTTATATAGAATCACTTCACGTGCAAGTAATGAAAGTATTCCAATTTGAATGCCTTTTATTCCCTTTTCTTTCCTAAGTGCTTGAGTAAGTACTTCAAAGACAATTTTAAATAAGAGTGGTGAGAGTGGGCATCCTTGTCTTGTCCCAGATCTGAGAGGGAAAACCTTTAGCATTCCCCATTGAGTATAATGTTAGCTGTAGGTTTTTCATATATTCTTTTTATCATGTTGAGGAAGCTTCTTTCTATTCCTATATTTGGAAATGTTTTTATCAAGAAACAATGCTCTATTTTGCCAAATGCCTTTCCTCCATTGATAGAGATTGTCATGTGGTTTTTGCCCCCTTCAATCTGTTAATGTTGTGTATTATTTTGGCTTACTTATGTTAAACTATCCTTGCATACCTGGGATAAAACCATCCTGATCATAGTGTATAATTTGTTTGATGCATTTAGATTCAATTAGCAAGTATTTCATTGAAGACTTTTGCATCTATGTTCATTAGAGAGACTCATCTGTAGTTTTCCTTTCTTGTGATGTCTTTGTGGCTTTGCTATTAGGGTGATGTTGTCATCATAGAATGAGTTAGGTAATAAACCCTTCTCTTCAGTTTTTTGGATGAATTTGAGCAAGATTGGTATTAGTTCTTTCCAGAATGGTTGGTAGAATTCATCTGTGAAGACATCTGGTCTTGGGCTTTTCTTGGTTAGAGGTTTTGATGACCAATTCAATCTTACTAGTTGTGATTGGTGTGCTGAGTTCTTCTATTTCTTCATCCATTAATGTAGTATGCTAATTTGTTTCTAGAAATTCATCCTTTTCATCTAAATTATCCATTTTGCTGGCATTCAATTTTTGAAATTATCCACTTATGATATCCTTTCTTTCTGTGGGGTCAGTGGTGATATCCCCTCTTTCATGCTTTATTTTATTTATTTGCATCTTTTCTCTCTTTTTTTGTTTGTCTAGCTAAAGGTTTATCAATTTTATTAATCTTCTTTAAGAATGAGCTCTTTAGTTTGTTAATTCTTTCTAGTATATTTTCTCGATTACACTTAATCCTGCTCTTATCTTTGTTATTTCCTTCCTTCTGCATTCTTTAGAATTAGATTGTTGCTCTTTTTCTGGTTCCTTCAGGTGTACATTTAGGCCTTTGGCTTCTGCTTTTTCTTCTTTTTTAATGTAGCAATGTAGGGCTATCAATTTCCCTCTCAGCACTGCTTTAGCTTCAGTCTTTAAATTTTGATATGTTTTTTCTCATTTTCATTTACTTTGAGGCAGTTACTGATTTCCCTGGCAATTTTCTCCTTGATTCGCTGATTGCTTTAAGGGTGTGTTGTTAACTTCATTACATTTGTGCTTATTTTTGTTCTTTGCCCCTTATTAATTTCAAGCTTCATTCCAAGACATGACAGTCATTCTCCTCTTCCATTTTAACTACAAAGCGTGTTTTTTCCACTTTCCTCCATTGAATCCATGGGATTCAGGGATAAATCCTTATTATTTAATCCAATCATAGTAGTCCTTTTTCTTTAAAGGTAGTATGTTATGAGAATGGTCTGTTATCATTTTCATCCCAAAGAGATATGATGGGGGCATACTAGGAGGCAGTCAATATTCTAAAGATGTTTCCTTTTTCTTAAAAAGACACAAAAGTTATATAAGTTTTTCTCTTCCTACAGAAATTGCCATGTCTTGATGTGACATTTTCTGCTATTAGGAGGAATAGTCTGATCAAACCAATTTACTGAGTATGAGACCCCAGAAAGATGAAAAACATTTCTGATCAGGAATGATGTTGACAAGATGCTTAATGTACTAAATAAAATAAATATCTTAAAACTTCTTGCTTTGTGTTATATGGATGTTGCATTGTTTAAACCACTTTAATTTGGATTTTATGCTAAATTTAGATGAATGTTTCCTAATTGAAACATCTAAGTGTGTCTGATCATGTCTGTGTGAATGTGTGTGCAGTTCACAGTCTCTGAAACAATTTTTCTATTTGCCTCTCCATATTTTTTCTTTACCCATCTACTTTTTTTTTTTATAAATAAATAAACAAATAAAAATCTAAAAGGGCATTTTTTAAAATGCAATCTTGAAAAAAAGTGTGCTTTGATAGCTAACAATATTAAAATACTTTTGGTTTTATGACTTTTTTCTTGAACCAGAATAACTAAAGTATTATTGATCAAAACCATGATATTACTACCAAATTCACACTATTTTCTTATGAATCTTTAACTGCTTCCTTAGCTGTGAAGATTTGTGTGTGTGTTCATATACACACCACAACCACAAAGATATCAATGGATCTTTCAGAAGAATTAAATAAGGATTCCCAGAAGTTTTTTATCTTTTCAGTTTTTGACATCACTGTCAGACTAATGTTTGGTCAATCACACTAAACACATTGTGTTTTTCTCTTTCAAGAAATTTAGACATCTTTCACTTGTGGTTGCAGGACCAACAATGAAATCCTCTATATTTATTTCAAAGATTTCTAAGGTTTGACCTCAACTAAACTATCAAATCTACTTAGAAAATATTGGATTTTTCAGAGGAAGAACTCCAGATGCTATATAAAAATAATGTAGAGTTCCCTCTCCAGTAATATTTGTCTAAGGATTATTCAACTTTTGCTTGAATACATTCAGTAAGGGGACATTATTTTCTCATTATTGTGCTATTTGCAATGTTTGGTTGCTATGAGATTTTTAAAATTATTATTTTACTAGACTCATATTTACTTGTAATTCCCATCAGTTGTTCTGGTTTTGCCCTTTGGCAGTACACATAATAATACAATCCCTCTACTAAAAGCAATGTTCAAAGGAAACTTTTATATATATTATTAATCTTCTCTTTCCAGGAAACCCATCAACATTATAACTAACAAAATAATGTATAGAAACAATTGGAAAATATCATTTTTAAAGTTCTTGTCCCATGTGTCATCCCATTTCTTATTCGTTACTCATACACCATGATTTCCGATCCTTCCTGACTATTCATTTACCAAAGATGGAAGTATGCATGTCCTATATAAGGCTTCAATATGAATTAAATGTTAATGCAATACTGTTGGCCAATGGTACAACCTAGTAGTGCCATCTCTTATCACTGGCTGCTCTATCAATCAGAAGTCTTTCATTTCTGCTCCTTACAAATTAATTTTTTCTAACTCAGGGAATTTACTTATACAGTTTTCAAAATTAGAAGAGCTTTCTGGTTCCTTTCCAGTTATGTGAATCTTATGTATCCTTAAAAATTGAACTCTAGTACAATTTCCTTCAATAAAATTGCCTTTAACTATACCTACATGAAAATTTACCTTTTCTGAAGCCCCTTTTTTCTTAAGGCTGAATTAAATAATTTTAGTTATCCACATTCAATATTTCATTTTTTCACCTCTCTCTCTCTCACTCTATCTCACTCTCTCCCTCTATCATCATCATCCTTTTCATCATCATCATCATCAACATCATCTATTTGACTCTACCTATACCTGCTCCTTTTATTGGAAGTTTACTGACAAAAGGGAGAAACCCCAAGTTTTTTTTCCTCAACTCCATTTTGAATAATACAGTCCAAGGCCTCCAGTAGATGCTCAATAATATCAGTAACTATAACATTAAGAAAATTTAATTGCATTTATGGATCAAAGAGTGTCTGATTCAGAAATAAGGGGCTTGGAAGAAAGATTTTTTCTAAGGTCTTAGTTTATTAGACTAAAACACTGACATTTAAAGAATTCATTTATCAGGCAAAAAAGAATTACCTAATGCTTTGTAGCAAAGTGATTAAACTCGAAGGTCTCTACAAACTGTAAGGTAAGACCTTTCTTCCTGACCTAAATGTAGGGCAATCGATAAACATGATGCCTAGGGACAAAGATCACTAGACTTAAGTATCCTCTCCCATTTATGCTGTCATTTATGCAAGGAAACCTACTCTAATTTGTTAGATGGGCCCAGTTAACTCAATCTTTAAGTATAGTTGAAGAGCCAATTTTCCTAACCATGGGGAAAAATCAATTTATATTCATAGAACAGGATCAACTAATAAAGTATTTTCTGCTCAGTAGATGTCATGAGTTAAGTACTGAATTGCATGTACCTCATTAAGTGCCACCACCTCAGATGTCATTTAGGTAAGTAGTGATCTTGGAAATCCTCCAAAACATAAAGTAGCTATACACAGCTTATAAGCTGAGCTTGGTAAATGCTAACATCTTTGCTGAATCTGCAAAATGCTGATATATTTGATCTAATTTTAAAGAAAAGATGTTCTTTATCTATGTTTTAAGTATATTTCTACTAAACAAAGTGATGAGTCAAATTGCTATGTAAGAGAACTCTTCCTTTGATTATTGAAATTTGCTCCATTGTTTTTAAAACACATCTTTAAACTATTTTCAGAATTTAAATCTATAAAGCACCAAGGAAAGTATTGTCCTCATTCAAAGTCTAAGAAGGATAGATAACTTCTTGACTATATATATGTTTAATATGTCACATAGAAGTTGCATGTTTTCATTGAAATATAGTCTCAATTTTTATATACTCTCAAAATAACATAAAACTGATAATAACTTGAAATATTAAACTTTGTTCTTTTCCAGACCACATAGCCTATAGATGACCTCTTCCTGATTCACTTCAAGTCTAGGCCAAAAGGAATAGGGAGTGTGGCATGGTGGGAAGGGCATAGACACTTTAGCCATAGAGTTAGATCAAATCAGTAAGCTATGTTCACATTGCCAGCAGCAGAAGAAAGATGATTTGAGCTGGGATTAAAGAGAAATATAAAACAATGTTTAGGTTTTGAGTTCCAAAAGAAACTATTGAGAATCGGAAAGGACGAACTGAAGGAAGCAAGCATTGAGATTTGCTCATAAAATTGGAATTGGAAATAAATAGAAAATGAGCTAAAATTTCCAATTCCAAGAAGATAAGTAAAGGGCAACTTGAGGTATAGGTAAAGAGGAGGATGATAGGGTTGGATCATAGAGGTAGAAGCCAGGGACAGGAAGACTACATCTAGAAACACTTTTAGGACCCTGTATGGCATGGACCCCAAAACATAAATAATGGTCTATCATTAGAATTTACATTAGCTGTGGGAGATATGTCTTCTGTTGACAGCTTCCAACAATTTGATTTTAGATTTTCCAATAGAATGGTGTCTTTCAGTGCCCCCAGAAACCCATCTGAACTGCCATAAGTAGACATACAATTTTAATAACCCAACCACTTAAATCTTCACACTTATCAAGCTACATGCTTTGCGTACGTGATACACAAAGACAGTGTAAAATGAAATGCTTTGGCATTAATACTGAGTGGAGCTGAGTGGAAATCCTTCTTATAATTAAAACAGTCCCCCAAAATATTTGCAATTGAGATCTTTATGTTCAAATGTTTATTTTCCATTAATTTAAATATTATTAATTTTTATATTGAATAAAATGATAAAACATTTCAAAATGAAAATATTGGGCTCTTTTTATCAAAATTTCCTTGGAGTGGCCCCAAGAAAATTATCCATATTACCAGTGCACTTACAGTTAATTCTATTCAGAATGAATTTTCTAAATTCATGGCTTTAATCTGACCCTCTTCTCCAAATATATTGCAGTAATATACAAAAAGGAAAAATTAAAATCTGTCCTAAAAATTGCAATTAACTTCTCATGGGATAAGAAAGGTTAGGAGCTTAAGCTACTGGCCTATTGAATTTATGTTTCAGAATTAGCTCCAATTTGACTTGTTTATTAACCAGAACTAAAATTGATCATTTGATATAGTGGGCTAGTTTCAGATATTATGTTTGAAACCATGTGTGGGGATGGGACTCCTCTGGATGTGAAAGGAGTCTGAAATGAACTGCTTGTAGACTGCTGCCTGAGACTATGGTTTATTTGAATATGCCTCATACATGTCTGGAGACAGCAAGCACAGCCTAACAATTAAGATCTGACCTTAGTCATCCTCTACGTTAGTGATTGATTTTACCATAGCTCCAAAAACTCCTGAGGGCATTTATCCCACTCTTCCAGTATAAGACCTGGTCTAGAAGTGGTATCCGAGGACCAATGGATAGAGACAACATTACAATCAGTAACTAGAAAAGTGTTGAAAAGAAATCTGAAACCATAAAGCAAGAAGGGGTAAGTGCAAACTGCTATAAAGAGAGAATGACAAAAAGTAAATAAACTTTCCTACATAAAAAAAGCTGCACATTCCAAAATACATGTGAAAGTCTTGATCTAAGATAAGAAATAAAATCATGAATTTCAAGGTGAATTTAGTCCAACTGAAGCAAAATTAATAGAGCTATTTTAAAATGATGTTAAAATTATAGTGTTTGTGATATTCACAAAGATAAAAAAGAAATCTTATTCATAAAAAAGATAAATTAATTATGTTTAACTGGTGAAAATAAAACTAGAGCAAGTGGATAAACAAAAGTCCAAAAGAAATATTGGAAGTAATGAAATTAAAGAACAAATAAATATAATAAAGACTAAAGGTAAAGAGTGAATTGCTATGTAGGTAGATATAGGAAAAAACAATAAATGAAGAGAGAAATTTTAGAGATCTAGTGAAACAATAGTTTGAGAGGCCCATCTAAAAGAAAGGAAATAAAAGTAAAGGAAGATAGTGGAAAAAGCAGTGCTTTTTCATTACAGTTTCATTATAAAGACATGCATTTTCAGATTAAGATTATTCATTAATGCTGCGCCAGTAAATAAAAATCAATTTAGCTCTATATATGTTGTAAGAAAAGGATATGAAGAAAGTATTAAAATATGATGACAATAAAAGATATATTACTTAATATGAACCACAGTAAGACTGACAGGAGATTCCCTTCAGCAAATTACATGCTAGATATAATTGGAATATCTTCAATGTACTGGGATATATGGGGCTAACCTAGAATCTCACACAAAACAGTCATTTAATGGTGAAGATGAAAATTTTACAAAGCATAACATACAAACACTAAGAAGTGCTGCCTTACAGAAGTACTTTTTTGTTGGAGGAACAACAAAGGATGTGTGCCAGTGACAAGATAAGTGTAATCTGAGGAAAGGATTACAAAGCAAGGAAAAGATAAATGTAGAAATTGATGAATAT